>VUQR01007560.1:17859-28765 GCA_015108515.1 Hemichromis elongatus | reverse complement strand
TACCTGTTCCTTTTTTTTTTTTTTTTTTTGCGGTTTTATTACTGTGCGCTCCTTCTTCAATTTGAACTCACATTATAAACCTGTCCACTTCCCACTGCAGCTTTTAATGAAGCATCATACATATACATACGGTACTTATTCTCTGCGTGGTCAAGCTAGGCTGAGACACAAGAGGCCGCTCTTGAGGTGAAAAGGGCGAAAGCCAGCGCAGTGGTTTTCCCGTTTGACAGCAGGGGCTTGTTTTACAGCACAAAACAACAAGGATGAAGACTCGCAAGCGGCGATGCAGCAATACAGATAATATTAGGGAGGTGTAGCTGAAGTACCGCCAGCTTTATTTCGACCCTCCAGCAAGCGAAGCGACGTCAACACCAGGCAACTTGAATGTCGACGGAGCTGCAGAGCCGCATCTGTGTGCCTTAGTTTATGTGCTCCTGGATTTGTTGTTGTTAGCAGCTAATGCTAACTATAGAAGTTGAGAGCTAGCTGGCCTAGCAAGCTAATAATCAAAGCGAGTTAAAGACAGTTTAGCCACATGTGTCTGAGTTTTAACCTACCCGGACGACTTAACTCGGGGTTTGTTTAGCTGATGGAGCCAGCTAACCCTGTATTCAGTTGTTTAAAAACTGTAGCTTTGGTTCAGTGTCAGTCATAGTAGTTGCCTAGCTCGTTAGTTAGCCACCACTTTCCGTGGAAGAATGAGTAGAAAACACCGTCAATTTAAAGGAGCCGAAGTCAGCTGCTGTGTGAAATACTTTTTATTTGGATTCAACATTATATTTTGGGTAAGTAAACACAATCTTTGTACTCGTTCCTTTTGGTTTTATTGGAAATTTACCGTAAATAGTGATAAATTGAAGTATACGTTAGGGTAAACGTCGGGAACGTTAACACCATTGCTGCTGGCCAATGGAAGTTGATCGCTGACTCTACCCAGTATGTTTTTTTGTTTGTTTTTCCCCCTGAGTCACTTGATTATAATGAAGATGATGTTTTTTTTTCATCCAGCTATTATCTGTGTTGCCATGCCCAGCTGATTAGCTTGTTCTAACGGAAGTAAATTGTTGTAAATGAGGAGGAAATTATTTGTTTAATGTAGGACAGTGTTCATGCCTTAAAACGTTAACTACACACTCTATTTATTTAGGATTTTAATCTTTTATTTATTTTTTTTACTTTGCATGCTTATTACTTGTAAACTTTACAGGTTTCCATTTAGAAACTTTTAGCCACCAGAGACGGATTACTTACAAAATAACTTCTCAATTGAAATGTAAAGTTTAGTGAAGAATAATAAAGGAGCAATTTTCTTTTATACTAGTTTCTGCTCCTATTTGAGCTGAGCAATAGCTTGAGTCTCATCTGCATGATGGGGCAGTGGCAAGTAGTTGCTCGTCTCCTTTACAATACCCCTCCCTCCATCTTTATCCCCTCTCTTTTTGAAAAGTTTCTCTGTTCAGTCTTGCCCACACCTCCCTCCTTACTCATCTGCATCGCCTCTGTGGGCTGGTATAATATAATGTCTGTGGGCGAAGGAATGGCGTGTCTGTCTGCCCCAGGAGGTCTTCCCACACACAGTCTAAAGGAAAAGGCCATACGGTCTGAATACCACCCAGCCCTCCCCTCTCCATGCTTTCTTTCACTCTCTATACTATAGTGCCCAGACTGTGCGGGACAGCATTGTTTGTCTTCACTCACACACCCACAATTGCACAAAGAGTAATGGTGGAAACAAAGACTGAGGGGGTCTGTGTTTTCTCCCGTCGTATGCTTGCTCTGTCAGACTCGCAAGGAACACGGACTTAACATATATCTGCCTTTCTTGGCATTGCTCGAACTTTCCTTATCACTTGCTCATTCCTCAACATTTTTCCTTCAAAACAAATATGATTACATCATACCTGCCACATATTTCTGTGCCATGATCATGATATTTGTAGCCTACTATTACCGATAGAAATAAAGAGTTTATAGCAATTTCATCTGAATGAGCAATCAACAAGGGGAAATATTGAGTCATGGACTTGTAGCATTGTATCTGACTCATTGTGTTCTTTTACAGTGTTTGACACTTAGGCCAAGCTAACAGTCATGTGTCTGAACTCTCTGTACAACAGTGGAACAAGTTCCAGCTCGCTGGCTGTTTCCGTTAATAATTACTAGAAGACGGTCTACTCTTGTCTGTGTGCTGCAGAACTGGATTTGACAGACAAGCCAGTGCATTGCTGAAATAGAGAGAGATGGGGTTTATACTCCACAAATCAACCCATTTGTCTTTCCCCTAGTGATCTTGTCAGGATTGAAAAGACTGCCTAAATTGAGACAAAATGCTTGTAAGGCCATAAATATTGCGAACAAAATGGAGCAATACTTGCTTTTAGTGTGAGGTTTCGCAGTACCCAGGCTTGCTGTTGACAGCCAGGCATTCTCACCCACGAACAACACACCTTCTCTCATCCTTAGAATAGACACATTCCCCACATCCAATTAATTAATCACATTTTCTGCCTGAGCTGCTGAAATGTTTGGGAGCTCTGCACGCTGTAATTAAGAGCTTGTTAAGCTGTAACCAAGTTGCTGAGTTGGTTGAATGCAGGCGAGAGTGTTATTAGCCAGCTACTGCTCTGTCTTTTCACATTTGGCACCAAAAGGCACGCTGCATGATTAGAGCTCTGGAGCAAACCTGTAAACAACCAGGTGTGACGTTACTGGGAGACATACTCTGTAGTCCTGCATTCACATGTCCAGCTATGTCAATGTTGATTGCATTATTGATAGCATTTGAGGCGAGCAAGACTTTTTTATTTTCCCTCACCTTTGGCACAGGGAACAGTTACATTTTCTCAACATTAATCAAATGAAGGAATAAATGCTGATGAGCTACATTAGGCTGTGAGAAACCAGAATATTTTAAAGATCCCATTGTGTGTGTGAAAAAGAGTTTCACGTGTCCCTAGAATGGGTCTCCCCATACATGCCACCATCATTTCTTCAGTTTTTAGCAATTCTCATATCAGGGAGTTTCAGTGACTGGACCTTAAAATGGAGACATGGCAGCTGATCAGCTGTGTGAAACATTATGCCACTTCTCTCTTATTGATCATTATCATATTGAAATATAGCCTTAATCACTGAACACAATATGTAAGTAAATTTGTCTGACAGCTTTGCAATTATAAAGCCTGAGAAAGGTTCTAATGTAGTTAATGGGCTGTGTTGGAGTCAGTATTTCATTTCTTGTTTTGTTGTCTCATTTAACAAAAACCCAGGACGAGTCCTTGGTTAGTGGTTTTAGATCAGTCTTAAAGGTTTTTCCGCACGGCCAATGATGAAAGCTATTGATAATGTTATTTACATTAGCCATGTGATATGTTAGCACTGAATACCGCACTGATGTGGTGACATAGTCATTAGAAATTAAAGTGCTCAGCAAATTTATTAGACCATCATTCAATGTAAGGTTTATACCACAACTAAATGCGCTGAATGCTTCTGTAATAGATCATTCATCAGTATGTGTAAATTCCCCCCAAAATTTTATGCTAAAATATAATTATTGTTGTTGTCCATGAATTTTCAAAAGTGCCGTTTTACAAAATAACTGAAGAAAATAGTATTTAAAAAGTAATACAGTGTATTTTTAACACTACTCAACAGAAATGTCTGAATAAAAAAATGAAATAAATAAAAAATATTAGGTAATACAAAATAAAAGTAGTAAGTAATTAATCAAAAATTAATGTGATAGTAGGAAACTAAAAATAGGTCTGTGAAGGTTCTCAGTCATCCAAACTAAAAATAGCTTCTGTCCACAAGCTCAAATAAAGATTTAAATTAATTCAAAAAGATTTTCTTTTCCAATCCAAAATAACAAGTTTGCAAAGATTGCAGTGGATGTGCTCTGGAGTGCCGCGCTCTCTTTAAAAAAAAAAAAAAAAAAAAAGATGTTCCCAGCTGCTGATAATCATGCTAAAGATCCTCTCTGTCATGACAAACTCATCTATATGCCCGTGATTAATATTAGTAAAACAGAACAAAAAATTTTTGGAAAGGACTGTTATTAATCACTGCGGTTGTATAGCATAGTTTCTCAGATGGTGCAGTGTTCAATGCCAATTAAACTATATAACCCAAAGAATACCTACCCAACGTAATGTGGAAGAGGTTTACTAGAATAAATGCTCATATTAAAGGGAGACAAAAAATAAGAGTAGGAGACAGTGTAGCTATTCCTGTTTATGGTTTGCTATCACATTTCACTCATTAGCTAGCAAAACTAAAATGGTGTTTCTTTAGCAAGCATCATCCTGAGACGTTTCCGAGAAGTAAGCCAACCTAAACTTTAACATAAAATGAACTCTCTAAAACTGACTCATTCGGAGTTGAGGTCACAGCTCAGGGTGCTTTCATGGAAGCCCCAGTTTGCACAATCTGCATTTATCTTTGTTTTCTGTGAAATACCGTCATATTTTTAAAAAATCTGTTTCCCTTTTCCTCCGTCCTCCTGTTATACCTTTTGTGCTACATTTCCTATGTTCTACTTGTACTCTGCTTCTTTTTACAACTAAGATCTACATATGGTGCCAGAGTGCACTTAGTGAAATCTCTTCCCCCTTTTTTTTTTTTTCCTTTTCTTTTTTTTTTTTTTTTTTTCCCCCTTTTTTTTTTTTTCCTATTCATTCATTCTGTCTCATTGTTATACATGATCTGGTGTTTATTTTCATTGGACGTTTAATTCAGTTTTCATGTAATCTGCAAAATTAGTATATATATTTGGTGGCCATCTAATGCCAATGTGAAATACATTAAGGTATTTTTATTGTGTGATATATGTTGTGGAATCTGATTAGCTTAACAGTTTGCTCACCCTGTTGACATTGCTGCTGAGATTGAGACTCACGGTGTCACTAAACTCACCCCGCATTAAATATTCAGTTTTTTAAGGAGTCATGGAAAGAGGATTCACACAATATCCTGCTTTTGTATGTGTGTGCAGGAGTGGGGAGCTTGATTTGTCTGCCAGTTAGTAGAGGTTAATGGGATCAGCTGGCTTAAGGAGGCATCTTTTCAAGTGTTGATAATCTCTTAGTCCACATGGAGAGGAAACCCTCGCTCTGGGATGGACATATTTTACAAGCAGCACTTGACAGCGAAGGAACCTTGATTTGAATAATAATGCAAGTCAAGATACATCTAGATTCAGACTTTATTTGATCAGTTTCCAGTAAAATACGTGGGTTGGACAGAATGATCAAATTAATCAAAAGCAAAAGAAATTCATTATCTGCGCGGTTGAGATTTAAATCAACAGTATTTTAATAACATATTATTAAAAAACCCAAAGGTGGTGACTCGTACAGTGTATTGTTGTGCAAAGAGATAAGTCCTTTAACGATTTATCGAGTATTTTAAATAATTCGATTATAAAAAAAAAAAGTTCTCGACACAAATTCTTTGCGTCGATGTTTCATTTAACACACGGCTCTGTAGCGCACCATTGTCACCATGGAGACACAAACGCAAGGCTTTCACCCACATTTGCGACTAAAAACAGACCTGCATTAGAAACGTATTTGGGAGCAGCGTGTGAATGTAAAGTTTGACAACATTAAGCCCACGCAGCGTCCAGGTTTGAACAAAAACACTGATAACACAACAGCAGCAGTCATGATGACGCCGGCACAGTTTAACGTGGAGCTGGAGTCTGTTCACACACAAAAGCAAAGAGTTGGAGCCGTTACTGATATGGTGAGCTCAGGTTGAGTGAAAGAAAACGTGTTTCTAGTGTCCAGAACGGCAGCGCTGTTCCCGTACTCGCTGTTAAATCCTTTACTGGGAAAAAATTAGCAGGTGAATTTTATCAAAGTACGTGGTCAGCAAGTCCCAAAGCCAGCTATGCTGCTTATGGAGTTTGTTAATCAGGTGAAAAGATTGTCTGCAGGACGTTTTGCCACATAAAGTGGTATTTAGAGTCTAGCTCAGGTAGCTAATTCCACTGCCACAAGCTGACCTGAATTTGATTCAGGTTGCTTGCATTATGCCATGAGCAAGGGTAGATAAAATAAGGATGTTACACAAGCACTACTCAAAGACAGATTCAGTCTTGTTTCTGTTGTGGATTCTTTCAGTAAGTTCAGTCTAAAATGTACTGGTCCATAAAGGAAAGTTTGATTTTACAGATAGGGTTCCAAAAAGCCTGGAGCACAAACACATACTGCCAGTTATCAGGGTATACATTTCACAATACTACTAAGCTGATCTGTCCTGTCAAATCTCTGCAATCGATTAAAAAACAAACAAACAACACATTCAGCAGAAATTAAATTTTTTGCTTAAACTAAATATTGATTTTGGGCTTTTTAGGGAATCCGTCCTCTCTGAAACCTATTATCTTTAAAAAGTTGATGTGACTGATAACAGATCGAAGCTGAGACCAGGGGCGGGGAAAAAAAACAAAATAAATTTGTACCAGGCAGCTGTGGCAGGAGGAAATACTACCTGATGTGTTCTGAAGTACTCTTGACCGGACTTATAAAAAATAATAATAAAGTTGGTTCTATAACCAAACACCAGCCAGACACCACAAAATACTTTTGTGGTGTCTGGCTGGTGTTTCATTTCAGAAGCACCACACTGAATAAGTTTCTTCCTGCTTCGCTGGATTGTTCATGGTAGAGAAGAAATGGGAAAAGAAAGAGGTGTGCATTCATACTCGACTACTAAAAGAGACTGTTTTATTAATAAATTGAGAATTTACCAGCAAGACGTTGTGTAAGTGTCTATTTAACATTTTTATATTAAATTATAGGAGATGTTAACTTGCTTTATTGACTGTCACGTTGTTTTTAGTTTGCTACTCAACACTATTAACACCTTTTTAAGCAATTGAAGGCAGCACTAATAAATCCTATTAAGGTTCCTCTTGAAATATTCATCGTTCCAATATGAGAACTTCTGATGTAGACATATGCCCCTTATGGCTATTCAGAGGTTAATGAATTCTTATTGATTTCATGCACGTACGTTTTACATCCAATTGAGGCATGATCTGATTAGTTGAGTAATCTCAAAAACAATCTGTCACTAGTCAACTATCAAAATTATAATACTTAATGGGACAGCTGTTGTATTTATTTACTTTAAAATTTTAACTTATGCATTAGGGGTGGGGTCAGAGGGACCGGTGGCGCCAGTGTCCGGCAGCCACGCCTCTGTCAGTGCGCCCCAGAGCAGCTGTGGCTACAATGTATCTTGCCATCACCTGTGTGTGAATGGGTGGATGAATGTAGTGTAAAGCACTTTGGGGTCCTTGGGACTAGTAAAGCGCTATACAAATACAGGCCATTTGCCATTTACCTGGCCATATAAACGATATACGGTAGAAACGATATAAATTTGGCCAATGGTAGAAATTTGGACTGTACCCCTCTACTGTGATAGCGCATGTTGATAGTGTCATCGTTTTGGTCGAAAGCCTTGCAGCGGATGCAAATTATGCCGGGCGACAGTAATAGCGAAGAGTCGAAGCACGTTTTGGAATCTGGGGAAAGCTAAAAACTGCACTTCCTCCACTTCTGTACCATTGATTCATTAATGTCGATTTCTCGCAGCTGCCTTATTCCCATGTTGTTGCAGTGTATTAATGACTAACCGCGTATTGTGGATGGATTCTCAGTTGTTCTCCTGACTGAAGTTTGATCCGTTTACAGCATCCTGCCATGCGATTGCATTTGTCCCTAACCATCAGGAATTTTTGAGCTCTGTGTATCACATAAAATCAGTTCAAGGCCAGTAAATACGACCAGAATTTATACATAAGGTGCACTGTCGATTTTTGAGAAAATGAAAGGATTTTAAGTTTGCCTCTTAATGCGGAAAATATGGTGTACAGAAGAAAATAATATATCATGATATATACCGTTACCGCACATGCTTAAAATTATACCGTGATATGGATTTTAGGCCATATGGCCCAGCCCTAATATGCATTAATGTGCCAAAGTCTTGAGCCACTCTTTATCTTTATTCTTCAATACAGCCTAATCTCTTAGGCAGCTTTCTTGTGTTTTCTTTAAGTGGTCTTCAGGAGTAGTTCTCCAGGGTTCTTGAAGGACATTAAAAGCTCTTCTTTGGATGTTGGCTGCCTTTTGTTTTGTTTTGTCAAGATGCTTCAATGTTGAGGGGAGGCCAATCCAAACTGTTCCACTATGGGTTTTTCTATCCTGGTAGGCTTTTACTGCATTGGCATTGTGTTTGGGCTCTTGTAAATGGTAAATGGACTGGTTCTTATATAGCGCTTTTCTACTCTTTCTGAGCACTCAAAGCGCTTTATACAACTAATGCATTCACCCAATCACACCCATTCACACAAGCACATTTTTTTCTAAGTGTTACTTTCTATCTGACATTCACACACACATTCAAACTCCGATGGATGCATCGGAGAGCAACATGGGGTTAGTATCTTGCCCAAGGATATTTGGCATGTAGACTGGAGGAGCCTGGGATCAAACCTTCCAGTTAGTAGCTGACCTGCTCTACCACCTGAGCTACAGCCACCCCACCCCACTCATGCTGAAGATAAAGTGGTTTGCAATCAGATGCTATCCAGATGGTATATAATGGTGGATCAAAATCTGCATTTGTAATTCCACACAATTTCCATTTGTTAAGGACATGACTTTTAGATACTGTTCAACTGTTATTGACAGATTTTAAGGTGTGCCACTTCTTTTGTTCTGCAGTGTTTGTCTTGGACACATGGCGTACCTTCATTTATATAAACAGTCATAGCCAGTGGTAAAAATATTGCTTCATGTATTTTGCCTCACATTTTTCACCTTTTAGTGATGTAATGGATTAAAAACTTGTAAAATAAATCAATATTTAGTCAGAGAAAGTGTCTGATGGAATAAGGTATCAGCAAGGGTTTGTATGCCATTAAACATTTAAAATGGTCTTAAATTGAATTTTGAAATCCAGTTTCTTAGCAGGCTAGCTTCTGCTGCCTAAACCAGCTGAAGACAGGTTGCAGAGGACTGCGAGAACGCGTAGGGTGCATTTAAAAATGACTTGCAGAATCTAGATGGGAGACGTTTTGATTATGTACTAAGGCTTCCTTGGTATTGGCTGATGGGTTGGTTTTGTTTCTTAGATGAAATAAAGCTTAGAAATCCAAAATTGAAACATTTTATACTATGCTCATCCAAAATAATACCAGGATGCTTGGCAAGTTATTTGATACTACCCTGTGAGAAGGCAGATTGACATCCCTAGTGAAACAACAACAAACACTTCCAGTTAAAAAAGGGCAAAAAAATGTTGGTGTCTGTATTGGCTTTTGGAAATTTTGTTATTTTAAAAGCCTGTGTGGTGTACCTCTCTCTGTTTATACAAATGTTTTTAGTGTGTAACTCTGGGTACTGGTACTGTTACCAAATGTGATATGGAGTAAACAAATCAAGCTAATGTTTTTCACTGTCGCTCAGAATGCGTTGTGGTTTCCAGGTCTGACGAGCCAACTAAATGCATTTCCGTGAAAATATCTGTTATTTTATGTTTACTGGCATGAACTCTTCCTGATTAAGCGGGTTATTGTGAAAGCAGTCGCTGGACTGAGCATGTCCCGCTTGACCCTGTCAGATAAAAATGTTTCCATTAGTAGAACTGGAAAAATGCCACGGCTTACCTTTAAACTCGTTGCTTACTACGCAATTCAATTAGATTGATTTTGGTGTGATTTAAAGCTGTGTGTCTAAGATTAGGAAAATTTTCTGACTCCTAACTTCATTTAGATTTCTAAAAACATGGCAATGGGTTCCATTAAAAAATTGGCAAAAGAAAACAGTATTTTTTTTTTCTTCCCTCCTGGTTTTTGAGGTAGACTACAAGTTCACTATTTTGTTGGAAGGACAGGAAAACAAGCTGCTAATGATGAGATTCCTAGTACTGCTTTTTTCTGTGTTGGTGCACCACTGTGGTAAACCGGTAAAGTGAAGGGACTTACAGCAACCATCATCATATCCAAAAATGAAGAAAGAAACAACAAATAATGTTTTTTAAATAAACTCCTGAACCATAGAAACGAACGGGGAAAGCGGAGCACTTATGAGCAAGGCTTCAACTGGGTGTAGTCACTAGAGGTGGAAACTGAGAGCAGGCTCCAAAATGTCCAGTCTATTGAATTGCTTTGCCTCCAAGCTTTTCAGTTTCTTTCATCAGTGCATCAAAGCGTGCTAAGGTTGCACTTTGCAAAACAATGATGTGAAACTGATTGGAATTTTTGCACACCTGAGTCATGCTTGCCTTTTTGCTGCTGTGGTTATGCTGTTCAGTCTCAGATAACAAAACTGTTGTGTTGATGCTAAAATGTCTTGTTTTTTTGCCTAAAAAATTGATCAGTATTGAGTAGAGAGGCAAAATAAATGAAAGCTTCCATAGATTCCATTATAGAGTTGAAGCCAAGCTCAACAAAGCTTCTTAAGTGGTTTAGTGCCCCAAATTGGTTATTAACATTCAAATATAGAAAAATGAAGGAAGCATTATACAAATGTCCTTATTTTGAATAAGTAAACTTATAGTTATCCAGTTGTCTGGCGACTCTGATCCATTGTGTTGCTGCGCATTTCATGCCACAAGACGCAAGCTGTTTCCTTTGTCACGGTTTTCAGTTCCTTTAATCTGCATGAAAAACTTGAAGTCAAAGGCTAAGTGCTGTAATACTCCCACTCTGTCAGTCTAATCTCTTCTGATGTCTGCCTGCTTACACTGACTCTTCCTGCTTGTCACTTTCCAGCTGAATGTACCACACCCTTTGCTACAGTTGCTTATATAACTACCAGGTCAAGCCAGCCCCCCCCCCCCCCCCCCCCCCCCCCCCCCCCCCCCCCCCCCCCCTTTCTTTTGT
>VUQR01007560.1:0-10095 GCA_015108515.1 Hemichromis elongatus | reverse complement strand
GCCAAAAAAAAAAAGAAAGAAAAAAAAAATCTGAAGCAACATGTTGTCACAGAGCCTTTGTCCTGCTCAGCATGGGGGCTAAAGATCTTTCCTTAAAAATCAGCTTCCACCCATCCCCACACTTCCTTCTCCTCCAGAGGATGGTGGCTCGCTGGCCGCATGGACTCGCCTGTGTGTTCTTTTTCTCCGTTGTGACCTTGGTTATGACCACTGAAAATACAAAAACAGAAGAGAAGCAAAAAACTGAACACTGGTCGGTCATATCTGCAAATTTAAGTCACTTCAAGAGTTTTCTGTTTGAGTTTCAAATGTAAAAAGTGCCATTAATTTCCAGTGATAGTTTTGTGTTCTTCCTGTTCTTCACATGGAACTTCTGCACCTCGACCGCCCCCTTCCCTTATACCTCAGGGCCTGGCTAAAAATATGTGTTTCCTGTTGCCAGTTAAAAGCATATCTTATTTTTCCATCTGTGTCTGTTGAATTTAGATAAACACCAAAAGTCAAGCCGTTCGCCCTATGGTGATTGCATTATCTCTTGATTGAGTGTATTGTATGACACGAAATAGTATGGACTGTAAGTACATACTATACAGAGAAAGGGGCTTTAATGATAGAGATTGTAGTTTATCTCCGAGCATCCCTCAGGCACATGGGATTGCTGGTTTGGGGCCTTTTGATCTTCTTTTTTTTCCCTTTTACTTGACTTCTTTATACCATATTTGTCTTATAATATTTTTCTCTTTGCAAAAGAACATATGTCTGTTGTTAAAGGTGTCCTTTTAAATTTTCATTCATTTCCTGTCATTTATAGATAAATCTGTTCTCGGGTTCATTGTTTAGCTTTACAGGCACCTGTTTTACTTCCAGCTCATCAGTCAGCTGCAAATTAGCTTCGCATTGTGAGTGTTAGCGGTCCTAATGGAGACCAAATAATATCATTAGCTAACTGCCAAGGTTTTGTCTGGCCACAATTCTGTTGTTATTAGGAATGCCAAACGATAACAAATGGCATTTCCACGGCCAAAATGTGAATTCATTGTCCCTCTATGTGGGAAGTGCCAGTTGAACCTAGAAATCAAATGACAATTAAACAATGTTACATTAACGCTTTTATCTTTTAACTCAGTGTTGTCTTTTTATTTTTATTTTGGATTGTTTTTTAAAAAATAGAATAGCAAATACAGGCTGTACCTTTTTAATATTAGCGACAGTCTCGATATAACATGAATGCTGCTTTTAACTTTGACTTGATTTTTGATGGTGTAGTACAATAATCGAGCTAACAATCTGTCTCACGTGACGGCATTTGTAGAAATCAGTCTGGCGGCTACAGTTTCCAGGCTGAGGAAATGATCACATAATTTTTTTCATGTTTAAAAATAACGTGACCCCCCCCCCCGTTCATTCATTCATTCAGAAAACACTCTCTTGGAGTGAGTTCAGTTCTGCTATAACTGGCTTCACTCAGTAATTCTGTGTATTATTCAAAGCATTTAACTACAACAGCTGTTTCTGGCTGTCACAGTGTCATTCGGATACATTGCACAAACTAGATTAGGAACGGATTTACTTGACTACACACACAAGTCCATATATGCACACTTTATATACATACACACACACACACTCTCAAAAATTAGAAAACATGTTTGGAATTGCAACGCAGACGAGCTGAAAGATGAGCAGCATTAATATTCTGTGAACAGTGCAGGAAAACTTTCTCTCTCAGAGTCGCTCTGCAGAATACATATACATAGGAATTCTTTCAGCGATGCCACCTTGAGATCGTCTGTCATGTGCACATGTCACATGTTGCTTTTCACCCACACCTCCCCCTCCCCTCCCCCTTCAAAATAAGAAAAATCAAAAATCTGCCTGATCATAGCGCACCTGTTTCAGAGCCTCTACCATTTTGATGTATTTTTAAACATCGGGCTCTTTTGACGAAGGAGGAACGCACGACAAAGCGGGAGCCGTTTGAGTTTAGGCGCCGCGAATGCACAAGTAGAAATATCGCCAGCGGAGAACAATGCATCTGCACAAGAGCGACAGAGCCTTAATGACTTCCTCCCTGGTTCAGATAGATGTGTGTCTATAGGAGAAGCTCATTTATATCAGCACTTTAGGTGTAATCAGTGAGTAACAGCTTCCAGTAATCTTTGAAAACAGATTTTATTTAGAATAAATATGGAGTCGTTTTACAGGATGAACTTGCAGTTAATTCTCACCTGGATTTACATTTTCGTGACGTGTCGCGAAAGTTATTTGTCATGCTTTGTGTTTTCAGTCTGTTACATGAATCTGGATGAAATAAGTGTGTGTGTGTGTGTGTGTGTGTGTTTCATTGTTTTCTTTTTTCTCTTCCTTCCATCCATCTGTGGGTTGAAACAAATGTGTGTCACTAATTAACAAATGAGAAAGTTTAACAAATCTGTGAAGCATTTTCATGTCTTTTTTTCTTTTTTTTTCTCTTCTAAAAATTTTAATTGGATAGTCTTTGCTCAGGGTCTTAAACACACCGTTCCCTCCAAAGACCAAAGAGAAATAACAGAAGGGTGCATATGCATAGGATGAGATCCTCCGTTGTGTTTGATCAAGTGGAGGCTGCAGCAGTTTGAGTTATGCTGAGGATCTGGCTAAACGCAGGCGGAGGTTGTGAGTGTCAATTCTCCTGGACTACAGGGCTGCAGCTCTTAAATAAAAAGCGCTCTGCAGCCAGCATCGTGCTTGAATGATGTGCCAAGACAGTCACCTTGGTAATAAGGATAATAATGCCATAATAATTCGCAGTAGCTGCCTGGCAGGATTTAAATATGCAGACTCCACAGAGGTGAACTTGCTCGAGTATGTTTGTTTTTAACGGCTTTGGCTAATTCTGCTTTTGTATTCCTTTAATGCAGGGTAAAGCAGGAGGGAGAGAACGATGCTAATTACGCTTTGTCCTTTATCATAATGGCCTTGCATCAAGAAACACCTTCTTAATTTTCTCTGCTTCCCCCCTGTGGGTGCTTATATCATTCCCAAGGAGGAGCCTTATACATACCATGAATGTACAAGTCTGTTATCAGCATGGACCTACTGCTCCACATTCAGTTTGAACTTCCCTTTATCCTGATGCAGTGCAATGCATAACATGAATCGAGATAAGGAATGTGAATCAAGAGGATGTGGAGATGTTTTAATGTTCTTTTATTGAAAATTTTTACATTTTTAAATATGTTGTAGCGAGCATGAAAGCGGATGAGCATTCCTTATCCTCAGTCTCCAGGTGTGTGTGTGTGCGCGCACACGTGTGTGTGTGTGTGCAGACCTACATTTATATGCAATCACAAAACCTTTTTAATTAGCAGATACAACCAGTTAACATTGTCCTGGTTAGTCTGTGTTCAGTAGCTGGTAATGTGGATCTTTTTCTTTAAAGCCTCCTCTGTTCAGGTTGGAATAAACCATTATTGATTATTCATTTGTACCAATTGAATTATCTGAATGAGCCTGTTTAAAAATTGCTTTACACGTGTAATGCCGAGCGGCTGGCAAGCGCGTCCAATGAAATGTCCCGTGAGCATGTTGTTTAAGAGAAGTGAGCAGCACATCAGACATTCGTACGTCTTACCTCATCGTGTGCACGCGCTCATGTCACGTCAGAGAAAGCAGCATAACTGGCTTGTTTGCAAGCATGGGAACAGCAATACCACACGTGTTAGTACCGACGATCCCAAATCAAACACATTTAATCAGCCGGTTTGAACTGGTGTGAAAATGCATTTGTGTTGATTTGGCAGGTTTTACAGAGACAACATTTATGAAGACGCTTGTTTGTTTGGTCGCATATAAACCACTACAAAAAAATCTGAAGCTCCTCTGTTTTCTTTGTTTTTTTGTGTTTCTCTTTTTGTTTAAAGTTTTGTGGATTTCAGCAGAATATTACAACATCAGCCGTATTTTTTCCTACCTGCCTACTCCGAGGGGTAGCCTCGTAAAGAAGTGTTGTAAATGAAAACTGTGGGACTTGGTCTGTTACACTGTATATTCTGTTAATACATGCCTCTTTCATATATTAAAGGATTATTGATAAAAGTGTTCTTTTCTTCTTCTTTTGTGGTTTACGCAAACAATCATCAGATCAAAAACATCCTTAACGACACATAAAGAAATGGCCAGTACATGAATATGTGGCCTATATGGTAAAGCCTAAGTAGCAGTAATAACATTTAGTAATCCTGACCAGTATTCTAGATGAAGTTATATCTACTTGTATATAAAGTCTATAAACATTACAGAATAATGATAATGGGGAAGCAGACCTTCCTAAAGAGCAAAAATTAATGGTAAAACTATTTACTTACTCTGGGGGTGTTATTAATGTTTCCTGTGATTACAAAGTCCTTCTAATTCATCATAAATTTAGCCAATAGAGGGAGACAAATAGTGACTCAGAGCTCAGATGCTGACACAGTGCTGCTGTGACCTCCTCTGCTAATCCTGAAAGTCAGAGAAGATGCTGTGTGTTTGTGTGTATTATATTCTTGATGTTATAAGCTTTTGTAGAACAGCTCAGATCTATACAAACCCATCCCATCAACCTGCTGTTACAGCTCTGCCTTACGATATCGAGATCAAAGAGAAAAATTAATCAACTAGTTTAATCCGTGAACTTCAGAGACATTTTCTTACGCATCTCAGAGATGAAACGCTTCATGGTTATGCACACACTGCTGTTCTTTCCCTGGCAGTAAACAAATGACTTAACAGACAAACGTCACTGGTCTTTTCGGTCTTTGTTACGGTTTTTGGCCACGGGGTGAAAATGAATACACCGAAAGTCATAACCTATTACCAAAAAAATAAAGCATGCAGAAAATCAGCTTCCCCTTTTCTGATTTGATTTAGAGCAGCTGCTACCATGCTACCATCATCTGTCCAATAAATTTGACTGACCTTGTGTTTTTATAGGCACAGGAAGCATCTTGGGCACCAACAGTTCGCTTTCATACCATACAGTAGTTCATCACTGAAAACCAGACCAATTGATATCATTTAAAAGACACAGTTCAGAGAGATCACTGCTCGATACACGCTCCATTTCCTTTATGAGAGACGTTTAAAGATTTAATCTCCAGATTGTATCTAACATCTGGAAGGCTACATCAGACTCTGCTGCTTCTGCAGCCCCTATTGTTACTGCCTTTCATCTTCGAGAGGAAAGCAGACCACGCAGAGCGCCTGACCTTCTCACCTTAAATAATATTAATCACAAGTGTTATGCTTGTAATCTTTTAAATTTGTTTTGATATTATTTTTCCTGACAGGTTCAGTGGAAAAAGCACAGGATGGGCATGATAACAGAACAATAGGGATAGATTTAATAACTTACATAAGTAAAGCCTCTTTTTATATCCTTATCCACCTTGTCCAATAACAGCGCTCACAATAACAAACCTTTCCTTCAATTGCTGGCGATAAAATGAACCGATATTGGGCATTTAGTCTCGGCAAAATAACAATAAAGGTTAAGCAACAAATGGCAATAAGATTTTTCAATAATGGAAATGAAGCAAAGATGCAGAGTGAAAAGTGACCAGGACTACCAGCTTTATAATACTAGTAGTATTGATCTGAACACCATAGATGTCTCACTTTTTTTTTGGTTTCACATCCACTCGCTGAAAGCTGCTTGTTTGGAGTCTGGAAAAGATCCTGGTCTGGGTTTCATGCTACATATGAATAATACTTCTGTGTCAGCAACCATCTACATAACCTGACGCGCTCCTCCCGAGAAATCTAATGACATGTCAGGTCAACACATACCACAACGACTCGAAAGGCAAGGAAGCTTGCGCTGTAGGGATAATAGGAGTTTCAGGTTAGATTTCCTGCATTTGTCTAAATCAAGTTTTAGAAAGCTTTCTTTCACATGTTTGCACAGTGACTAATCTAAATCTAAAGGTGCCAGCACCGACACCCTTCGTGCATACATTTCTTCAGACACAAACGTTAAACTAATAACAGCCTGAAAGACCTGTGTGGTCTCTTTCTGGGAGAGGACATTTCTGTATCCACATCAAATGAACAGAGCTTCTCCAGAGGACTGTGCAACAAAGAAGGGTTTGGGTTAGTGGGGTAACTGGAGCTTCTACCTTGGGGTTTTTCTGTATTATAAAGGTGGCTCACTTTTTACTAGGGTGCATTGCCACTGGGGTTTGCAGCATGTGTAACAGCACCTCAGTTCTCTTGGAAAAGAGCACCGCCATTTGTAGAAGATCCCGCTGACCTCAGCACGGAGCATAGAGAGTAAGTTGTTCTCTAGGTTTCTGAGACTTTCTAAACCCTCTGGCACTCCGTGGGAGATATAGATTCTCAGCAGAGATAACTTTACTTCTTACTTCATTTTTTCCCCTGCTGCTAGCGAGGAATTTAATCTCCTTTCATTACTACTTGTTACCCACTTGTTGGTCGTATATAAGATTTGTCAGTTCAACACAGCCAGTGTTGCATCTAAAAGGGTAATAACTCTAGTCATTAAAGTCATTATAGCTATTGTAGCCCACAGGTGGGCCCTGGAACGGTAAAGGGTAGCACAGAAGTTACGGGGTCAAAATATCAAAATGACTTGTCGAGTGGCTGGTACAGTTATTCTGCTAAGCACTGGGAAAAATGGAATCTTTGTTCCGTTTGTGCCTTCTTTTTGTTTTCTCTATAAATCTGCTGGCTTTTTATTAATAGAGTTGTAAAGCCTGATCCATAGACAAGTTACTGAGTTTGAAAAACTGTCTGTATTACTCAGTATAAGTTTGACTTATTTAGATGCTCTCTTGTTTAGGCACGTTTTAGAACAGTAGGAGAATAAAAGCAGTAGCTATTAAAACCGGCAGCAGTACCACTCGTTGCCTTCAGGTGACACAATAGTTTTAAAAATCTATTGGCTTTACCTGTAGGTGGCACACTGTAGCTTTTAGCAACTGGTCACTGCTCAGATCCATGAGACACCTGAAATCTAAAAAAGGTTTATGTCTAAATTCGTTAAACATGTGTAATGATAACCTGACGGTGAATACTGCAGTTGGATCCTATTTTAAACATAAAACGATAGGGCAGTTAAATCTGACTAGACACTCTTTTTGTTTGTGTTTAGGCTTGCAAAAAGTTTTGCTTAGTTATCCGAACTAGTCCAATTTCAACTGTCATAAAGTGCAATGCAGTGAGATTTCCCCTACTGCATTGCACTATAAAAGCTCTGCAGCCTGACTCACACCATAGCCCCCCTAAACAACAACAACAACAACAACAACATTTGTGTTCATGTTGTCTAAATCTGCAGTTAAGCAGCTAAATTGGATGCACACAGTTAGTAATTAGCTAATTAAAGAGCACGGTGGGGCCTCTGTTTACAGTCTTAAAGAAGCTGAATGGCCCCGGTGTGACACTCAAGAAGAAAAGCATCTTGTTCATGAAGGCGTGACACCCTATAGCTCAGCTGGATTTCTTCTATCTGAAATTGGATGAGTCAAGAGCTCATGAGCAGCAACTTGGCGCCTAGCACAGATGAATCAAAAACACAAAGGTTGCACAGTCTAGGCCCAGCACAGCATTTCCTTACTATGGTTCACACGGGAATGAAAGGCATAACTTTTCAGTGAAAGGTGTAAAAGTTTAAGTCCACTGCACACACTCTGATTGATCTGAACAAGCATCGAGGAACAATAATAACATTACAAAGCAGTGGGAAACCTCCTTGCGGTTCTCCACAAGGGGAGGGATCGTGTCAGCCTGCAGAAAGAGATGTTATTGCCTCTGGCATGGACAGTGCTTGATTTCATTGATGTGTTCTATAGAAAAAGCTTTCCCCACCAAACAGTCAAAGGCGCCCATTAAATAGCCGGTGACGTCACATGTGCGTAAGCTAACTTAGAGAAACAGACATCACATGACAGCACTCTCGCTTTTTCATGTGGTATATTCATGGAGAGGGGGACAAGGGAGTCATTGACACATACTGCAGTTAAATAAAAATCTTTGAAGTGCTCAAGCAAAAGCTTTTATTTTTTTCTTTTGTGATTAAATAAAACATGCTTTTTTAAATTTGTTTTCTTATCTAGTGTGTGTGAGGAAAATTAACATCATTATTTTATCTTTTTTCTTATAATCAGAAACCCCACGTTATTGGACAGCAATGGCCTCCACTTAGTCGAAACAAACACAGACATAAAATGATGTCATGATGTCTGCCCTTTGTTGTGATCTAACAGATCTGACTGGTTGTAATTGAATGAGAATGTTTCTCTTATTACCACACAAACCTGACATAGAAGTGGGAGCCAGCTAAAGTAACAGCAAGAGGGATTACGATGGCCCAAGCAACAAAATCGCAGAATTGCTCTTTAGCTGCTGCCTCCTCAGTCAGAGGAATGTGCCGTGGGGTTAAGTTGAAGGAGAGAGCTTCTCAGGCCAACCATAAGTCACCCAAGTGGCTCTACTTTAAAGGCAGAATCCCACAAGAGCTAATTGCATGTCACCCATTTTTAGCTAGAATATTTATCTGAGCTATATATATTGATAGTGCTTCAAGGTGCTCCAAATGAAGAGCAGGATGTGCGTGTGTGCCTATGAAAAAAGCCACTTGTGCAGATGTATTTTTACCAGTGCCAGCTTTCAGCTCCTTTAATTAAGTAATAGTATTAATACCTTGGTGTAGAAATGCTCTGTTAAACGTAAATGTTCTACATTTACTTTATAACAACATGTCGTTATAGCTACAAAAATTAACTCAAAATACTAAAATTAAAAATAGTAAATACATAAACTGGTATATTGAAAAAAAAAGCAATACAGTTACACGCTGTTAATTGTTAACATTATCAAAATTATATATAATAAAGTTGTCAAAAAAATTAAAAAAATCTCATTTTGTGAAGCTGCAGTCATGAAATACTTTAAAACAAAGAGTGACTTAAATTGAGTAAAAAATAGTTGGCCATTAATTTTCTGCCAGTCAGCTTAATTGATTCCTTTTTAACTGCTCGTTAAAAACAAAACATGTATTTTTAAGTTATCCCTTTGTGCACAAAAATATACAAATTAGTAACTGAAGCTGTATCTTACTAATATTATTACTGTTAAACTGATTTCTGTTTTTATTAAAGTAGCAAAATGGCATTATGGCAGTTGTCAGCGTTTAAAATCTCCATCTCTAACCGTATCCCAAAATGCTCTATTGGATTGGGATCTGGTGACTGTAGAGGCCATTTGAGTACAGTCAACCCACTGTCATGTCCATAAAACCAGTTTGAGATGATTTAAGATTTGTGACACAGTGTGTTATTCTCTTGGAAGCAGCCATTAGAAGATGCGGTCTGAAAGCATGGAGATAGGACCCAACGACACTTAGGCGGGCTGTGGAGTGTAAACATGCTCAGTTGATTCTAAGCGACGCAATGTGTGCTAATAAAATATCCGCCACAACGTTATACAACAACCAGCAGTCTGAGCTATTGGTCTTTAAGTCTGACGTCACTAGCTGTGTCTGGGCCCAAACTCCGCTGCAGGTCCCTGAGTCAAATGATCACTGCGGGATCACTGAGAGTTGAAAATCTGTCTAAATTCTTTCATCTGTAATAAAATGATCAACGTTGCTGCTCTACCAGGTGTAACGATTAAGTTTAACATTCAGGCATCCATGAAAACAGAATTTATTACATTTAACGGAGTTAGAAGTTAGCAGGGGGTTAGCTCGCTAGTTTCCATCTAAATATAATATACCGTGTTTTGACTAAGAGAAATTAAAAGGTACAGCTCTGATATCACTTCCAACATAAATGCAGACAAAAAACTAAACAGCAGTGACGTTTGTAGGGTTACTGAATGTTGTGCTACGTGATCGCTAGTGACACAGCTATAAACATTATAGCCGCAGGAGGGTTCCCGATGGTCAATCGCATGGCAGGATGCTGTAAACAGACCAAACTTCAGTCAGGAGAAGAAGTGAGATAATCCATCCACAATACCAGGTTAGTCATTAATATACTGCTGCATTGGCTGGGCTGTAGTTACATCGTAAGGTTTTAAAAACTGAGCTTTAAAATAAATAGTGGTAATAAA
>VUQR01007557.1:8344-20757 GCA_015108515.1 Hemichromis elongatus | reverse complement strand
AGTCCGTCATTCACTGGTTTGATTTTGACAGCGAGGAGGGCTGGGTAGCCGTAGTTTTTGTTGACCGCTGCACAACGAGTTTCCCCTTGTTATATTATAGCTTGTGATGTTATAAAAGTATGAATCAGGAGCCGATCACATTACTCTGTAAAAATCTCAAAGCACTTTAATAAACAAAAAAGGCAATTCCACCTCTCGCATTTCTGCGTAAAGTTGACAGCACGTCAGGCAAACAGGCAGATTCAATCCCCAGACTGTAGCGACTGTGGAGGTCGCTACACCAGGATTAAAGTTTAAATTAACATACCGTATTTTTCGGACTATAAGGCGCATTTAAAATCCTTTCATTTTCTCAAAAATTGTCAGTGTCAGTGTCAGTGAATTCTGGTTGTGCTTACTGACCTCAAACCAATTTTATGTGGTACACAGCGCTCAAAAATCTGTCAAAAAAGAGAGATTTCTGAAAATATTAAAATGTACGGCTCTGCTATCACTTCCAACATAAATGAAGACGGAAAACTAAACAGCAGTGATTTTTGTAGGGTTACTGAAGTTGGACTAGCTGGTATATAATGATGTGCTACGTGATCGCTAGTGACACAGCTATGTTAGCATAACATAAACACAGTGAAGCTGGAGGATGAACGCTAACTTTTTTCTACTTGATAAAAGTTAACATGAGGGTTCCCGATGGTTAGGGACAAATGCAATCGCATAGCAGGATGCTGTAAACGAACCAAACTTCTGTCAGGAGAACTAACTCAAAGTCAAACGAGCCGCGGGCCACTTCTGGCACATCTCATTGGAGGGCCACTTTAGTGTTTAAGTAGTACAAAAACACAAACTACAAAAACACCCACTAATATTTCCTAAGTGTAGTGTTTTGTTTGTTTTATTTAATTTCAAATATTGTATAAAAAGACAAAACTGCAAATATGAACACTTTTTTTCCCCTAACTCTTAACTATCTGAAGACTTTCATTGAACTACCAAATAAACAAATTGGTACACTCTTTCTGGCCAGACACATGGCAGCACTTTTGCTATAATTTTGTTTGTATTTAACAAAATAAAAATGCAGACATAAGCGAACAAATTAGTTTTTGACTACAAGTGAAAATAGTTTTCTTTCCAAATAAATCTCTCACTGAACTAACACTACTTACATCTGGGCTCGTCAGGTAGTCTTTTTGGCTGCAGTGGTTATTATTATATTAACATGCTTCCATCTCCCATTTCTGCACAGTTGCACCTCGTACTTTTCGACTGTCCTTTTCTCCCTGCCTCGCGCTCACACACACACACACACACAGTGGGAGAGGCAGTCGCACACAGTCTCCCTGCAGCAAGGACTACACCGCCCATGAGGCTACAGTCTTAAAGGGCCATGCCAGCAACACTCTGCTCATATTGCCTTCATATTAAATAATTTTTTGAATAATAATTTTAAAAAATGTTTCTTCACATCAATATGTGGACCGCAAATAGAGGTAACGTAGGCCACAAATGGTCTGTGGGCCGCAAGTTTAAGACCCCTGCTTTAGACCATTAAAAGGTTGTCAAAGCCTATAATATTAATGCTTAAATGCTAATGGTTAATGCTGTCTGATTTATATTCCAAGCTTTTGTTTAAAGGTTATAATGTTAATCTGATATTTTTATTGTTGTGATATCTTCCCTAAGAAAGTTATTAATTATAAATCAATCATGGATAAAAGGTCTATTTTACTGTACAAAGACACTACTGGAAACAAGGCCTTAATTAAATTAGTTTAACTCTTCTGGGCTGGAATAAGGCGCGGGGGGGACGACGAATTTAATAGTCGACGCGTCGTTTGAAGCTTTGTAAGATCCTGAAAGACGCAGGAATAAGTAGTACTGTAGCATTTAAAAGTGTAATAACGAAATGAAACACAGTTGAATGAACGTCAAACAGAAAACTGATTAAACAGAAGTTTGAGATGGTAGAGAATTTAATCCAATGTCCTGTTATATTTTAGATAGCAAGGAGCAGACGGCTGAGTTTATTCAACTCCACCAAGACAATCTGCAAATTTCATTAAAAGATTAATAAACTATCATCTTGTCTTTATAGTAACATAACTTAAACACTTCAAGCTGTAAGTTAATGCTAGTTATATAAGAGCAGATGCATGCTGGTGCAGTAAACTGTACATTTTACGTCTAATAGATACACAATCTGATTAGTCGACTAATCGCAAAAATAATCGATGACTAGTCGACTATTAAAATAATCGTTTGCGGCAGCACTAGTTTGTACCATTGTACCTTCTGTTATTAACTACACTTTTAACAATCAAATCAAAGAGAAATTGTGTTGAAGTCACCTTGAACTGGTTGAACTTTTCTTTGTGTTGTCATTTTGTACTCAAATGTAAACAGGAAAAAAAAACTTTTTTATCCTAATGTAAGTCTGTAGTTTAAAACTTTATGTTATAATGTTATTAATTATGTGACAATTCATTTCAATTCTTGTTAAAGATTAATGCAATATAGTAATGCAACAACCAGCACAGGTTTTCTCCAGTGAGTAATTAAGCAATAACTCCACACTGCCAACAATAAGTTATCAATAATAATTACATCAATTTTTGGATTATTTTAACAACAATAATAATAATAATAATAATAATGCATTTTATTTGGGCCCACAAGTCCCAAGGTCACCTTACAAAGAACAAAATTATTAAAAGGAACAATAGTCATAAAATACATAAAATAAATGAAAATTTTCTTGTTTCTCAAGCATAAGCACACTGTTGTTATCCAAATCTATCCATTATATGTAAACAGAAAGTAAAGTCCTATCAAACACATTTAAAGCTTAGTGTACTACAAGGTTATTTCAAATTGTTGGGTGTAAGTAACTTAATGCAAATAATTTTATTGATTTTAAAATTTTGTTTCAGAGTGGCGTGAGCTGCCGTATAACAGCTGGACAGAATCTCATGTTAGTTCCTGGCTGAAATCCATTGGAATAAAAGAAATGTACAGAATAAAAATGATGGAGGAAGAAGTGACGGGACCAGTACTCACAAGTGTAGACGGTGATTTCCTCAGAAACACAATTACAATGAAAAGTGGCCAAATTAAACACCTACTGAAGAAACGAGATGAGCTTTTAAAACCGGAACAGCAGAATATAAAAAATAAAACTGATTTGCCTAGTAAGAGTAAAGATGGTAAAAAAGAAGCTGTTACAGATGTAGGACAAGAACCAAAGATTTCATCACAAGAACTATGTGACGGAACAGAGGATAGAAATATTCCAGAGGGCAATGACAACATATCCACTACAGAAGTGATTTTCTGTGACTATCGTAAATTTGATCAGGATGAAAAGGACTTCAGGTACGTGAAACATCGTGTGCTTCCTCCTGAGACAGGGACTGAAAACATGATGGTTCCATGTCATGAATATAAGTCACTGGAGATTGCACAGAACTTAGAATCAAAAAAGCTACAAGTAAAAGTAGCCAGTGAAGTGTTAAGATTTGCATGTGCATGCATGAATATGAGAACAAATGGGACAATTCACTTTGGCATCATGGATAAAGTCAAAGGAACTCACAAGCATGGGGAAATCATAGGGATACATGTAAACAACCAAGAAGACTTTGTGGAAGCATTAAACTACATTGAAAAATGCTTTGAAGAGTCAGAACACAAAATTAATGCCAGAAAATGCATAAGGAACCCGCGATTCATTGAGGTGCTTCACAAGGAAAGTAGTGGGAACACATGGGTCATTGAATATGACATTGTCCCAAAAGCAAGCATTGTAAAAGATAAGCTTTACTGTGTTTGTGTTCCTAAATTCTCTGAGAACGGCAAAGTAAAGTGTGAAGAGAAAGTTCCCTATTACAGAGTTGGTGCAAACACACCACGTGTACCTAAAGGTGACCTCGTTCTTTTCATTCAAGGACTGAGAGAAAAAGACCAACAGAGAGAGGAGGCAGAATCTATAAGCAATGAAACAACTCTGGAGTTTGGAGAGGATCAAAAGAGGAAACTTTCCATCCTACTAACATGTGGGAAAAAACACATGGACAACTCTCTGTTTTACATTGTTGTAACAAACAAATTTCAACCGGTGCATCTTGACAGCATAAGCTTCTTAGTTCACATGAATTTATTCTGTGTGTTTGACTTTGACCCAGATTCAAAGACATCTGGTCTTTGTGGAAAATACAAGGAACAGAAGGCAGTGAACCTTCACTTTTTTGATGACTATGCAAAAGACAAGAAATTTGAAACTGATGACATCAAAAAGTCTTTACAACTTTTTGAAAGAATAAGTTGGATTTTCTGCAATGGAAGAAACAACTTCCCTGGTGGCGAACACCCTTGTGATGAGAAAACCTGGCTCAAAGACAGAAAAAAGAAACTGAAAAAAGTAGTGTCGTTCATCTGCAATGACATCCTTCCCAGACGTTCATTTGTTGTCCTCTTTCTGCTCATGTCCGATGTTGAACAGCCCCTTGTTGAGACTTTCCATGAATTCTATTCAGAAATGAGTGGCCATGAATTTTTGGCAGTCATATCAGAGTCAAAGGAAAACTACAAGAAGTGGTCAAGTCTTGCCCAGGTGTCGTCCCCCATTTCTGATCTCAAAGAAATCAGCATTGTTGAAATGCCACTGAGTCACGTGGATGCCACAGTTCAAAGCATTCAACTATTGAAAAATCAATCCACAAGGACATTACCAGCCAAAAATGGAGCCCTGTGCATCCTAAAGTCTGATGAAGAGGCTAGGCTAGATTCTTTGGAAATCATTAGTGTTGATCAGTGCAATGATACAAAACTAGAGATCATGAGTGAGGAGGAAATCAAACAAACTGAGAGCTACTTCTATCGAGGTGGAAAGATCAACTGGATCAACTTCTGGCTTGCTGATAAACACAAGTGTGGGCTGATTATAGAGAGGGATGCCTACAAAGAAGCAAATAACTTACTAGACAAAATAGCACATTGTCTCAAAACCATACGCCACATAGAGCGTGTGAATATATACCATCATCCAGGTAGTGGTGGAAGTACAGTGGCACGGCAGATCCTCTGGAGGTGGAGAAATAAAGTGCGATGTGCAGTTGTTAAGCAGGGTAAGGAAATCACAACTGTGTGTGAACATGCAGTGAAATTGAGAGAACATGATGAAAACAACAAAAATAACTGTCTCCCGGTGCTGCTCCTGCTAGAGGACCAGAATCCACAATACATCAATAACGTCCAAGTGCACCTTGGAAATGTCATTGCAACCAAAAACATAAGTTCCTCTGCGTTGTGCTTTATCCTGCTCATCTGCAACAGGTCAAACGATCCAGAAATAATATGCAGAAGATCATTATCTCAAACAGTAGCAGTCACTCACAAACTGTCTGCAGAAGAGAAGCCTCTGTTCTCAAAAAAGCTGGAGCAACTCAAACTGCAACTTGAACCGTACTTGAATCAGAACAAATGTGAGGATTTCATCCTCACATTTGTTCTGATGACTAAAGGGTTCGAGCGAAGCTACATTAAAGACTTTGTAAAAAATCTTCTGGATAAAATTGATCATTCATCACCCACAACTCGTCTCATCAGATTCGTGGCTCTCTTGAATTGCTATGTAAAAGATTCATACATATCTGTGTCACACTGTGAGGCATCTCTCGGCATCGCAACATATATGGACAGAACTCAGTACCATGCCTTTGTGGATCATCTAAGTGAAGAAGCCAGGCTCATTTTCATCCACCTTCACCAAAGTTCAACACACATTCAATCGATACGAATTATTCACCCACTGGTGGCAGAAGAAATTCTGAGTCAGCTGTCTGCTAATTTGTCTCAGAGTGATATTGCCATGGATCTCATCAGTGATAAGGTACTGATCAATCACAGGTTTGACCGAGATGAGTTTCTGAGGTTCATCAAAGCTCTTTTCATTAGACGCAACAAGAAGAGCAGAGGAGATCCTAAAGACACAACTTTTTCACCCCTTATTGAGCATGTCCGGACTACTGATAAAGGTGATGTTCAGAAAGCTGTTGATCTCATGAAAGATGCTTACATAGCTTTGGGAAAGGATGCATATGTAGCACAACAGCTTGCTCGGCTTCTTTACACCCATCTTAGATTTGAAGAGGCTCTTGAATGGGCAAAGGAAGCAAAATCTCTTGCACCATATGATACATTTATACTCGACACAGTGGGACAGGTGTATAAGTGGTGGTTTTATCACTTGTTTGATACCCTTGAAGAAAAAGAACCATCTCCTGAAAGATGCACTGAAATCATAAGCACAGCACTCAGAGGAATTTCTGCCTTTCGGGCTTCTGAAAAAACACCTAAAAAAGAGACTGTCAACCTTAACAGCTCATACTACGGGGAGGTAGATGTTGGCTGCAGGCTTCTAAAATTCCTGTCAGTGGTAGATGTTTTCTCAAACAATACTGGACATTCATACTTAATGGAATACCTGCTAACAGACTACATACCAGTAGAGGTCAAAACACCCTGGCAGAAGTTTCATCAACAGTTGAAAGGTTTACAGAAAAGCCTGAGCCAAGCACTTGAATGCATTTCTGAGGAACTCAGCTATTTTCAAACTGACATTAGTGAAGAGGATGAAGAGCTTGATGCAAGGGATCCAAAGCAAGTGCACAAACCAAGAGAGTGGCTGACAGATAAGAGTGCTGTATATGCTACATTTTTTTGTCTTAGACCAGATGACAGTGGTCAAGCAACTGAAAGCAATAACATTGATATGGCTGGTCCAGATGAAAAGCTTTCTCCATTCCAAAGACAGATGAGGACGTACAGTCTTGGTGGAGGAAATATTACATCCATTCTCTCACTGTTTTATGACAAAGAACCAAAGAGGGCAGGAAAAAAACTTGAGAAAATCTTTAGCCTGTACACAGAAAATCTGACCTGGAAGGACCTTGATTCAACAGAACTCACCAACTTCATCTTTTGCCAGATAGCTCTCAACTGTATTCTACCTGGGTCCTCAAAACTTATGTCTCTTAAAAATCTACAAGAACTTAGCAAGAGATTTGTGACAAAAGGGAAACACACATCATCGGCAAATGCTCTCTTCCTTCTCTCCCTTCTGTTTTGGCCTGAGACAAGTGATGAGGTTAGTCATAATGATAATAACATTTGTTTCTCTGCCATCGATGCTCTTCAGAGACTTTATGAGCTAAAGATTCAACATAGGTCTCAGAGGAAAAGCAAGTTAATGACCCACTTCTATCTGGGAAAGGCAAGAGGTCTTAACAAGATTGTTCACAGCAGTGTTATTCACAAGGACAATGTCACTCGCCGCAGAAAAGAAAATTGGCGTGGAGAAGAAGTATGGAAGACAAAACAAGTTGTGCAACTTCTCAAACGGGTTGAAGGGTGGACAGAAAATGAAACCTTGTTTGTGAAGTGTGGAAGCAGTGACAAGATCAGAGTCATTCCTCTGTTTAGTCCCTCCCTGCCTCATGGAAACGAAAAGGTTAATTTCTTCTTGGGCTTCTCTTTTCATGGTGTAGTTGCCTGTGACATCCAAGTGATGGACTAACATCTTCAGTGTAAATCTCCAATAAATAATAAGTAATAGTAAATCTAGTTTACATGATCTTGAGCAAAAAAAGAGTTACAGAGAGAAATTTAATAAGGCCATTGTGAAACATGAGTTATTTCTTTCTGAGTTCGTTACTGTTTCAGTTCAAAATACATTCTTTTTTTGCATGTACCACTGATCTTTCTAATTATGATAACTGTAACACATATGCACACAATGCTACATTAATATAAATCCTTACTGGAATGGATATATGGAGTTAAACTTGTATTGTTCTAATAGTAGTTTAGTAATTGCATGCGATTCACGTTTGTGTTCACGTGTCTGTACTGAATATTAGTGTTGTTTTTTTACTTGTTAGATTGTGATGTTGTATTTACCCTCGAAACTTCTCTTGAAAAAGAGTTTTTAATCTCAAATAGCTTTTTACATGGATAAATAAAGCATAACTAAAATGAAAAGAAGAATGTTCAAAAAGTCAGAGTAAAAAAGAAAATACATTAAAAAAAGAAAAAGAAACAATGTAAATAATTTCTGAAACTATTTTTAACAAAGTTTCTACATTTGGAGAAATGTTGAACATTGTGTTTTTCTGTTGTTAGCATATTTTTTAAAATTATCTTTGAATGGTGCCTCATTGCTGTCAAATAAAAAGCATACTCTGGAGAGACTGTAAATATGTTCTGAGATCATTTTAATGTGGGACAATATAGTTCTTTTATAAAGTTTCATGTAAATATAGAATCCTTTCACACAAGCATTGCTTTTTCTACTTAATGTTATTTGATCATAGTCCCTTCTTAACTTAGTTTTTTTATTCATTTTGTGTTTGCATCATGAAATATAGAAAGTTTATTTGCATTTACATGTATTAAATGAAACCCTTAGTGTTAACATTCAGTGCAAAAAATACAAGGTAAATAAATTTAAATACATCAGAAGCTATTAATTGGTTTATTTAAAATTAAGACATTTTACATCGCTTCAGTTTTCAACCTAAAATTTTCAAAGTACATTATTTCATAAATATGAGCCAATTAATTTTCTTTCATGAAATGTTATACTTCAAGAAGTAAACATTTTACAAAATTAAAAATAATAATTATAAGACCATACTTACCGATAAAGACTGCCTGAATGACATCTGTATAGTGCTGAAATCATTTTCAAATGCTCACTAGCATTTATTAATAGTAGTAGTGAAAAAATTGCTGGACACCAAAATAAAATTCCTTTCAGATTTATGAAGCATGCAGTTTTTTAGAAGGTTGTGTCTGATAGAAGAAAATGCCATACCAAATACAACTTGACAAACATCAAAATTATAGTAGTGGTACTAACTGCTTTAACTAACCCATTGCTGGCAGAGATTCTCCTTCTAGTAAATACTTAAATTCAAATGATCAAAAGGAAAGCTAATAAAACAAACAGGATTAAGTAATAAAGCCATTTTAGGAATATGTGAAAAGTTCATTCAAACGTCCTGCCACGCATTTTAACTGCAAAAGCTGATGCTACTGTAGAACTTTTAGGGCTTGAACAAGCCTTCAATGTTCTGTACAATAGTAAAATACATTTGAAAGCTTTATATTTTAAAGACTTTTCTGATGGTCTCACCCACAGAGATCTTTATTTGTCTAAAGATCCTGAAGATTTCAGAGATCACTTCTGCCAAAAAGTAATTAATTTTAAATTGGTTAAAAAATAAAACTCAATTGCCTGACTGTGACGCCATTCTTTGTCAAAAAAGCTGATGGTGACTTTCCCTCTCTTGCCTATGGAAGCAGTATGGACGGGTTTTATTTTAAAAACAGCAGCGACAGTTTCCCTTCTGAACTATAGCAGTAATTGCTTGTTCCATGGTGATGTCTGCACAGGAAGACTCATTCTCACAGGACATTTGTTACAGATCCACTTTGAACAGCATTCCATTCCACACTATGACACAAAATTTTCAAAAACCAAGGACAGGATAACAGAATCAGGATCAGGATAGTAATACTGGGACTAGGTTTAGTATCCAGGTCTAGGGTTCAGCTAGGGTTCAGGCAGACTACTGAAGAGCTTGACCAGTAAATGGAGGACAGGGCAGATATAGTTTAATGACAAACAATGAACTGTTGCTTACATTAGTTAACATGTTTAAAGAAAAAGATGCCTAAATGCAAGAACACAAACAAGGACCTTCACCAAACTTGCTGCAAGTTTGGGGACACTGATATCCAACAGCATGTAAGCTGTGAGGGCCCCTGATAATGAATGAGAACACAGAAAACAGTGAGACTTGCCTCTGGCTGAAACAGGGCTACACTGAGACAGGGCCTCAGCCAGTTCCCCCCAATGGCATTGCTACAGGGAGAAGAAAAATCTGGGTTTTAGCACTACAGCCTCTAATTATCTGGATGTTATGCAGCTGTACAATGCTTTCTATCATGTACAAATAATCAGTAAAAGACTGCTTATAGATAAAAGACAATATTTACATGCATTTTGCATTTCATATACAAGATATCAATGTTTACTGTTCACCTTCAGAACAACAGAAGCACAGTCACAATGCTGTTTCTACCAGGAGTACAAACCTGTTCTGACGTCTCAGCCGAGTAACATCCCACAAAAAATCTAAAATTTTATTACAATACAGTTTAATATTCATACATATACCATTAAATACCTCCTTTATTTAAAGTTAAGGAAGGAATTGTTTATACAAATATCAACACAAAGACAGAATTAGACCATGAACAGATAGTAGAAGCCCTCACCAAACAAAGTTGGGGACACAAGTCCAACAGCACTATGTGCTGTGAAGGCCTCACCGTTTAGCTTAGAACAGAAAGGTATTTACATCAAACTTGCCTTGATTAAGGGTGGGTACTGCCCAAGTAACTCCAGCGCCTTCACAACACTACGAACCATATCTACTACACTTCTATACACCTAAACATGAAAAGGAAAAAAAAGCCACAAAACAGAAATGGTTTCAATCAGAATCAAATCAAACAGGTAGATGCAATGTAATATTTCCATGGGATGCTTATAGCTCTTGTCTTTGCTCTTTATTTAATGTCTCTTCCTCATAGCTCAGTAGCAGAACATCAGTATACTTTGGCAATATAATACCAATACTGGTTTCTCTGCTAGCTGCTGAGGGCATTAGAAAATGGTTGAGAGTCCAAACCTATTGAAGAGAGGAAGCAGACTTCAGTAGTGGCCTCCAGGAGACATGACAGGGGGTCTCGTGACAATGGTTGGCCGTGGAGGGGCTCCCTGGTACACTGGGGGAACAACTGGAGGGGCCTGAATATACGGAGGTATTCGCCCAGGTATGTAGCCTGGCATCCCCTGCTGCGGCCCACCATACTGACCTGCAAGGACCAGGCTCGTTGGTTTGTGTTCAAGCCAAAATAAACATAATTTTTACTACAGTCCTTTTAAGTCTCTACAAACATTTTCTATGCAGCACATTCTAAAACAATTAAGGCAATTCAATTCAATTCTTTGGTTTTCACTTGACCTAAAACTACCGGCAGTGTATACCAGGTATGGGATGCCTCATGCTGTGCTGCTGAGGAGTCATCATGCCGCCCACTGATGCTGTAGCACTGGTGGTCTGGCCTTGGCGGGGAATACTGCCCTGGTACCGGGACAACTGAGACCGAAACTCTTCCTAAGGCACAAAAAAAGCAAATGAAAGAAGAAGTGATTTGACACTTGAAATGTGTAGCTCAGGCTGGAGGAAGAAAAAAAAACAAGAAAAAGATTTTTTGAAAATAACAAACACATTACAAAACTACTTACTTTAACAAGAGTATTCCAGGTAGAATACTTACCAGTGAGATATCCTCATCAGGGTGGATCAACTTACTGGTTGCACTGGAGGTGGTGAGGGTGGCAGGCTTACTGGTTACTGTGGAGGGAGGTTTGGAGACCGTACTGCTGCCAGCAATCGGGCTGGCCAAACCGGCGGAGGACTGAGTGTAGGCTGGGAATGTGGGCTTTGACAGGTCGGAGGTAGTGGAGGGGGGAGTGTGTGGGGACCCCAACACTGTCTGCTGACTCTGAGGGAAGAGACAGGAAAGCAGGTTAGAGACACTCAGCAGAAAGGCCTTTGAATTTTACAGGAGGGTCAATTTTAGTCATACTTCAAGATCACTCCAATGATACAGATTTAGATTTATCGATAGATTTAGATACAGACATTTGGTCCTTTTTAGGCTTGGCATTCATAATGTTCATGATCAGGAATAAAATGCATTTGTCTGCAACGTCTATAGACAACAATTCAAAAACTTGAATACTTCGATCTCTTCTTTGTACCCATAATAAAGATGACAGCCAAAAAGTAACTTTCATGTGTTCATTTTTTAAATGAGACTTTGTGACCCTTGATTTTTTTTATACTCACTAAACTGTGAATTTACATTTTCAAATTTAAAATGGCAAAATGTCTCAAAAACTAAACCTTACAGGCCTAATTTTGTGATGCAGTGAGATTATCTAATTCCTCTGACTAAACAAACTTTTACCAAATTAATGCCAAGCCTATAAATAGATCTGTAACATTTTACTCCACTGTTGTAACTTGATAAGTAATCTTTTAAAGTTTGACTAAAATAAAACCAGTTTCTTCAGGTCAAGAGAAAAACTAATGAAAGGCTGAGCATGCTGTCATATTTTGCCCAACAGCAGAAGCCCATTATACAAATCTGCATAATTCTTCACTTTGACATTTGATTTTAAGGTGATGAAGCTATTTTTAATATTCAGTAAATGATAAAGCAAAAAGCAAATTAAAAAATAGCTAAAAAAAAAAAAAAAAAAACACTTGCAAAAG
>VUQR01007555.1:22221-37039 GCA_015108515.1 Hemichromis elongatus | reverse complement strand
CCTTTTTTCTTCTCTTTCCCTCCCCCTGGTTCTAATAGGAATTGATATGCACTATTAGAGGGTATTCACTGTGTAGTTTCTCCCCACATGAAAGCGGTGGTCTGTTTACAGAGTTCTAAATAATTGGGATTTGGAAAGCATTGTCATCACAGTTAAAACCAGCGGAAGGATACAAGGCACTTAATAACAACAAAGAAAGAGATCCACAGGCATGCCACACAGACAGGACAGAATGTTAAATCCATACACTGATATGTAACCAGTAAACTGTGGGTTGCCATGTTTTTCTGGAGCACATATTTCCTGGAGAATTTAAGGAAGTACAATATTTTTTTAATGACTTGGAACAATCTGTTAGCCAAAGGATTCCTGGTTTAATGTAACGTTCTTTTGTTTTTTGTTTTTCAGGAAACGGATTTGATATCAAGCATAGAAGACCTTTCAAAACGGTTTCTAACAGAAAAAGCCCAATCAAAATGAGCAGCAATACTTCACTTTTTTGGAAGGTTTTCAACATCAGCTAAATTAAATGCTGTAGAATGCAGTTATAGAAATACCAAGATTACTAATAGCAAGACCTTTTCTTTCCCACATCCTTCATATGCCAACTGCAGCACTCTTAATTCATGGAACACTGAAGATCTCAATCTGTTCATGATTATCAACAATGCGTCACTCAGCACTGAATCTAAAAGGAGCTGCTGTCACAGTGCTGTCACGCTATGGTTGCCACCATAATGGCAGACAACAATAATAAGGCCTTTTGTGGAACAGCCCTATAGGCCACACAGACCTATTCCAGTGTTCCTTAAATTCTTATTCTTTCTTTTTCTTTTTTTTTTGCAGTTGACCTGCCCTGTCATTTTGCGCATTTCTGAAGAAGACAGAAGAGGGAGTACAACAAAGCTTGGAGGTGCAAAAATAGCCTTGAGGCTTTAGGACGCATTGTTTAGTGTCTCAATACAATAGGGGGGAGTGAGACGAGCCAAGGCTGGGAAACACCCCAAGGGACGAGAGTGGTGAGGTGGAGGCAAACTGAGAAACAAAGTCCCAGGTGACATTCTAGTGTCAGTGTCACCCATTCAGGGCACGGCACAGCGGTATCGGTGACAAGAACCGCCGTGGGCTCCGGGGCTCTGTCAGTGCTGCTGTGATCCAGACAGGGAGGAGAGGTTTTTAACACAGACCTTAAAGAACACAGTGTAGATGTTATATAAGGCCCCACTGATTGTACATGTCAAATGCTGTCCCTTTTCATGTGGTGATGGATGTCACTGTGTCGTACAGCGTATGCATAGGTGAAGTGAATTATTCTTGCTTATCTCCTCACTGCTGTGGAATCGTGCAGAGATAAACCAATTGCGCATTGCAGTTCATTTTAATAACACACAAAACCAACTTTTTTTAAAAAAAATAAGAGACAAAATAAAATTTTTAAAAAAAGAAATTAAATGCTACCCGAATACCAGCTTAAAATATAAGTCTTCAGCTGCTTTTTGAGCTCATAGATCATACAGACCTAAGCCGTCACATTGGACACTCTGCTACACAGCTGAGCATAGCTGCTGCTCCCCAGTGTTAAAAAAAAAGCCAGATGAAGTGATTTAAACCTACCAGTTGCCCTAAAGTTACAGTCACACTAGAGAAAACAAGCGATAATTTTGGCTTGCAAATAAATTATGGCTGGATTAACTTTATTTTCTGTCACGCTGCAGTTGCAGATCACAGCACGACCAATGAAATGGTTGCTTTGAACACAGGGAACAGATCTGTTACCCCTCATAGTCACTGCTGTCCTTAAAAGTAAGTTTGTTACCAGAAAGTCAAGATAGCAATAAAGTCACAATAAGACAAACTCAGGCTGGAATCAGTTTACTATTGAATTTGGTGAAGTTGGTAATTATATCTAATCCATTTGTAATAACATCTAAACGTGCTGGTAAATCTGTCGCCCAGTGCAAAGAAATTCATCACAAACTAGTTGAGCTCATCGGCACAGATCAGTTGCTCCGATTGCTTGCAGTGTGTTGGTAAAATGTTGGCATTTATTAGTCAGAATGCAACTGTTTGCAAACCTTGGCCAATCTCTTTGAGAATGATAGTCCGTCTGAGTCAAACTGTAATTGTTTGGAGACAGGTTGCCTCCCACGAGGTGACCTGTGCAATCACCATCAAAAGTAGTCGTCCAGAGGTTGACGGTGTTGCCCGCTCGACTTCTAGGCGACCAGCTGGTCTCTGACAGCAAAAGAAATGAAACGCAATCACTGGGCAACCACTGATTTTTCCTGGTTGCAGTGAGGTCCTATTTTTACTCTGGTGTGAGTGAACCCTAACTACAGTGATTGCCTCCCACTTGGAGGGCAAGTGCAACACACCCTGGAGGATATTAGCTGGTTCGGTAATGTTTAAGGATTCCTGCAGCAGTTGGAGGACATTCTCAGGAAAGGGCATCACTTTATTTTGTCGGGACCCAGATAAGCAGCATAAATGGATTCAAATTACATTTCAGAGCTTCGGTTTTGCTTCTGTCTCTTTCAGGTGTGAGTCTTTTCTGTTTTGAGATCCAGGCTGGGCCTCCTTCCAGTCACTGTGGTGGTCGAGCATTTTCCTATGACGAAGCAGGGCCTAGAGTAATGGATCCATTTAGCAGTAATATTCCTTAATGGAAACAGCCTAATTACAACCGCAAATAACCACAAGCCTTCACAAAGGATTAAATATACAATAGCAGAAAAAAGGCAGGTATACATTTTCCAAATGATGAAAAAGTGAAACATCTGCAGTTCTTAGCAGGTTAAAAAAAAAAAAAAAAAGAAACGTCTGGCCACGGGCTTGGAAGGAGAGAGAAAAAAATTCTTTGTCACTTTAGATTTCACAGCGCCGGTTTGAGCTACAATGCAGCCGGTTTGGATTTCAAAGTGCTCTAGTTCCAGAGAGAAAACAAAAACAAATGTTTGTTTTGCGGTTTATTGTGTTTTAATATGGCAGCAAGATGAGACGCAAATTGAATGCAGGAAGAAGTAAGATGCAGCTGCTGAAATCAACGAAAAGGATCTCTCTGTCCAACAATCACGAGTAAGCCATGACCTAATCTTCCTTTGAGGAATATTTGTGATTTTGATTACCGACCACTTTGATTATTTGACTTTTAATCTTTTGATTATATTGCCCACATACAGATTTCTTGTTTTTTTTCACTATCTCAAAGGATTTGCTTGTTTTAGTTTGTTTTGACCTTTAAGCCTACGGTGTAATCCATAGTTACGAGCTCCATGATCTCAGATATGAGCTTCATTAGAACTTCAAGGGGCAAAAGGGCAAAAAACTGAAATGACCGCGTCAAAAACAAACACTATTCACGTCAAAAAAGGCCTGAATAGAAAATCCAAATGTCCAGGCTTATTAATAGCAGGCCACAGTAAATGACAGGTATAGTGAAACAAGGCCACCAGGGACTGTTGATTATGAGTGAAGGCCTACGAGCATCGCTCATCGCCGGTCGTTACACCCGTTGGTTAACCCCACTGGCTGCTAAGATTGAGTCTCAAGTTGTGTCCTATTTTGGTTGCAGGAACAGGTGATGTGTTTGGCCCAGCTTGTTCCCTTGCCTCTGCACCACCCCCTTGGGGCTGTTAGTGAATGCAATGACAACACAGTTTGCCAAGAAAAGCAGCAGAGGCGAGATGGGCCCTCTAATCCTACAGCATGGATCCATACCTGATTAGCACGGCCTGCGTGTGCATGCTGTGCTTCACATTGGGAACAGGCATCTCGATACCTCGACACCCGCCCCCAAATTTGTTTGGTAAAAAAAAATCAGTCTTGGACAGATAGTGGTAATTAGTCCAGTACTGTTTAATATTACTGTCAACTCGTGTGGCACGGAGCTTTCAGTCTCGCTTTGTTGCCCTTTGTTGACATACACTTGACTGACTTGAAAATATCTATCCAAATTAGGCAAATCTTTCATCCCTTGTGCCCTCTAACAGAGTCACACACCATAAAGCAAGTTAAAGCAATAATTTAACCAAGTCATTTTTTCAGTACATTCTATTATATAGTGCTCTGGTCTCTAAATAGAAGTCAACACAGAGCAGATTTTTGTCATTGTCAGCACACCTGGACTTTCCCTTGCTCCGCACCTGCCTGTCTGCTTGCTTTCAGTGTAAACTTCTCCCGACGCACTATTTACATGCCGGCCAAATCCTATTCAAATGCCTCCATCCAAACAGAGGAGCGTTTCAAAACAGACACCCTCAGTTGACTTGCGATCATGCATCAATTTGTATAAGGTCTCCTCGGATGCAAAAGCTAGAATAATCAAATTGAAGCTGCAGACATAATCCTTTATTGTTAATAATGCCACGATAGGCCTTTACATATCAAATCTTCAATCTGAATTTGGCAGAGCATAAATGTCTTTCTTGTTACTCCAAGCGGGACCCGGATCGAGGGGAATAATGCAAGAGTGCTGTGACAGAATAGTTGTTATTTGCCTGGCACACTACCTAAAACTTTCCAGCAATCTTTCAGTTATTTATACCATGTGCATGATTACAAGGACAGCAATAGATATGCACAAGCAAATTACACTACAATCTGGGATACTTAGATTCGAATACCAGCATGCTTAACTCCAAAGGCCACACTAGAGAAGTGCATGAATCATGTGAGAAGGAGGAAATAAGAGGAATACAGTATGCAGCCAAGAGTTCCACATCCCTGGTTTCAGAGGTACAGAAAGGAATATTAGTGTAGATTTATATATTTTGTGTAATTATGAGAGTGAATATAAGAAAAAAAAAGTTGTGAGAGATGCAGAGAAACTACATCCAGGGAAACCCTGGTGCTGTAACTTCAATTTGAAGAAATGAACCATTCATATTAACTACAACGAAAGAAAAACTAGTACAGTGGTTGCTCTTTCCTGTGAAAGTGATCACATCTTTATGGCTCCCGTCGCTGCTCTTTACAGATCTATTTCCCAGAGGTATTCGATGGGGAGAGCCAAAGCAGGAGGAAGTGTGGGTCTGCAGCCGGCATGTTAACAATGGCTCCCCTCAGACCCCCAGCCCGGGCCCAGCCAGTCATGAAACACCGTGGAGATGTTATTGACCTCAAGGTTAACTCTCCTCAGGTAAGCCTGGGAGATAATGGACAAAGAGCAGTTCTTTTACAGGTGGAGTGACACGGCATATCCGCGCAGCGCAACTCCTCTCGCATTGACAGATTTTCTAATTCACTGCAGATTCCCATAAAACTGGGTGGCCAGGGTCAGCTCTACCCAACAGAGGGCCCATTCATGCTGGGTGGGATAGGGGGCCTGGCCAAATTAACCTGGATTAATTTAAAAGAGCAAAGGGCCCTTACATCCGAATAAAATGAAGATCAATAAATTAAATGTCCAGGTCAGGATGTCAAGTTGCGGCGATGATCGACTTGCATACAGAAAGCTACGTTCTTTGGCTCAGGCTGGTTTCTTCCCCCCGACCCCCACAAAAAAAAAAAAAAAACAAGAGAGAGACCCTTAATTACTTTATTCCAAGGAAGGGAAGTGCTTCCATGCGGCTCTCTTTACATGCTAGAGTTGTGCTCCTATAAACACACTCATGTCAGAAAAGAATGCTCATTACTTCTCTCATTTGGCCCGGGATTAGTTACTGCAACAGAAAAGTCATCAAAGAAACCACTCAGAGATTTTTATACATGTTTGTATTTCACAGTAAGAATTATTATTTAAATGTGTGATTAATCTCTCATGGTTTTTCCAGATTTTTATTTTTTTTTTATTTACAGCTAGATTGTTTTCCACTATATATAGTCTGAGTAATTTTTTTTTAAACCAAGTCTCAATGCGTACAACTCTATTTGCCAACCTGAGAGGAAAGTAAATTTATTCTTGAAGAGTACATGGGCCATAAAGGAAAAAAAAAAAAAAAAGCTTATCGTGGAGAAGCTAGACCTAAACCTGAACCACATCATGTCATTCACTACATGATCAATTATCCAGTAAGGGCAGCCTTGTAAGGAGGCCATCTCATCATGCAGCCATTAATATCTAAACAGTGTCTGCCTGGAGATGACATGTAGGACAATGGAAAGAGGGCCTAAGAAATGACCAAGTGGCCCATGCCCAAGCTGTTAGCAGATTAAAGTGACTTAAAAACACAGTGGCATGAATTCTCCATGACAAAAAGATAAGACAGGTGGTAAGACAGAGAGTTAAGGTTATGTGAAGGTTGTCTGTAATTTTAAATCAAAGACCAAAAAAAAAATAAATACATGTTTTTCCTCTCATAATACATATTTCACTGTTAAAGGAGGAACTCTTTGGGACTGCTTCGCTGTGTTGTCAGTGCAAACATTAACTCAGGCCTAAAGTTAAACTTTTTGTTCTCTCACCTAACGCGTGTGTTTTTATTGGCTGTGTTTCAGATGTGCAGCCACATACAGAGTGCCATATTGTTCCGAGATGGGTAACAGGGGTATAAAACAGTGTGGGACACTGTACACTAACCTTCACACCAGCCATGCTGGCTATGTAGTGGAATGGGCACCAATCAAGGACGCAAAGATGGTGCCAAGTTAGCTAGCTAGCCAACTGTGTGGCTGCAATAGACTGTATTAAATATAAACGTAGCTTCCCCTTTCAATTGCCTTGCACCTGCATTCTACCTGATGGCCTCAAGATGGCGATAGCTGTGGTTTCCTGTGGTTTTTCAAGTCTACAGGAAAATGGTCTGTGGGTTCAGACAAAGATGGATCTCAAGGCCTCGAGGACTTCATAAATCAATGATTGATTTTTTTAAAAGTAGCTTGCACCGTCTTTTATAATGTGGTGTTTATCCCCCTTACACTGACATCTTTACTGTAGAAGATGGATCAGGTCTTGAGGTCTGACCAATACAACTCCCACTATGGCAGTAAGTGTACATCCTGCAGTACATGAACATGTTTTTTCAAAATTTTCATTTTTTTTAATGAATGAAATGGCATTTTTTGTAGTTGTTGTTTCCTTTTTCTTTTTTTCTATTTTTTTTTTCTTTTGCACTGACAACATTGTTTTAAATTTCCACCTGGACTGTCAGTTGCATAATGTTCGCAGTGGCTTTCCAAATGAAATACCAAAGCTGTTGCATTGGTTGTTTGTGTATTCACTACACAGGCTTGCTGAGACAGGCTTCACAAATATGCTAGCACGATACTTCCTCAGATTAGCAGTGCTGTTTACACAGTCCCCTGGTAATCTGGGCCACAGGGGACATACCTGTACTGTGTCAGAGACTGAGCTAGAGTTACAATGTGGGACCAACCAGCCTCAACAGCCCACACCAGAGTAAGATCCAGAGGGTCCAGCGGGACTGGCCTGGTTCCAAAAGGGTTGGCACTGGGTACAGCTGGCCTCGGCTCCCCCTGACAGATAAGGGGAGGACTGGTGTGTGCATGTGTGTAGTTTATGTAAGGTGGTGAGTGGAGGGGTATACTTGCTGCCACCTTTATATCCTTCCTTCCTGTTCTTATTTTTTGGGGGGGATACTTTTGTAATTAGCTTGTCCACAGGTCCATAAGCTATACTGGCAGATACACATGCAGGAACACAAAGAGGAAGCTTTCCGTCAGGTTAAAAAAAAATGTAACCATGCCTTATGGGCCTGGACAATGACAGTACACAGATAGGAGAATACTGGTGTTATTGTGTACTGAGGGGAGGGCTGTTTAAATGGAGCCTAAAGCTGATGGAAAGATAATAGGAGAGAGTTGCCCTGTTTGAACTGCATGTATTATAATTAGGCTTATACACACACAACCACAAAAAAAACTATTCTGTGATTTTCTGTGTGGGTGTGTGTGTGTGTGTGTGTAGGTGTGTGTGTGTGTACTCACCGGACAGTGCCTTTCTTCCAAGCTCTTGTCTCTCTTCCTCCTTCAGCTGCTTCTATCTACAAGCAGATGTCTCAAGACAAAGGGCAGGGATGCTCAGCACCTGTCTACATACAAGCAAACTCAAAAGGGCCCATTTTTTATACTCTGGTATATGTAGAATTTGCTGGATCAAAACCCTTGAGGAAAAGATCCAGTGTGTGTCTCTCATCCAACAGTAACAACGTCAAAAAGTGTGCCACCATAATTTCCTGCTACATGTGTACCAAGGAACAACAGAACAGGTTTGGCACACTGGCCTTGTTCTGCATATTTCTCTGTCCATCTGCACTTAGGTAACATGAGCCAAGGTTGGCAACATGCACACAGAGCATCGGTGATAAGAAAGCTAGGTTAACACTAACTAACAAGCTAGCAAGCTCATAAACCTGGTGCTAAACTGAGAGAAGGCACAAAAATAGTTTTCAAGTTAAGTTTATCATTTTTCAAATGTTTAGGGTTGTATGTTAAGAATTTTTAATTTTACTATATACAAGAATCTCTCAGCTAACAGCAGTCATGAGTATATAAACTCAGCTCCCAAAATTAATTTGCTAGCATCTAAATCATGCTAATTACAAGTGATAATCAGCTTTCCCATTGTCAGGTGCTGAAGAGTCAAAGAGAAAGGTAAGGTGTACCATCTCATGTTTGTTAACTAGAAAATTTGCATTTCCTGCAAAAATGCTGTGTGACTGCTGTACGGCTGAAACTGTATGCTGAAAATAGCTGAGGTCAGTATTTGAAAATTAGTTGAACTTGTAATAACTTTGCAGAAGCGGAACAACTTAGCAAATTTGTAATAGCTTAGCAGAAATGCAATAACTTGGAAGAAACATAATAACTTGGCAGAAATACTATAACACCGCAGAACTTAGCAGAAATAAAAGTATAGCAGAAATTAATGTTAATATTTAGCACAAACATAACAACTTGGTAGAAAGAGTGTAACAGAAAAACTTAATATACAATAGTATAATAGTATAACTTACTAGAAATGTATCATCACCAATCAGAGAGGCTGTGTACTATTTCCCACCAAAGCTGCTGCAGCCCTTACACACTCACACACACACACTAACACAGAGAGAAACACATGCTTTCTGCAGCGTATTTCTCATATTGAGGATTCCCCTCAAACAAATGGCCATAATTTCCTAACCGTAGAGGCTAGAACAGTCATTCTTGCACCGTTATGTTCAGAAAAGATGGGGGAATCATCAAGTGTTGACAATTCATAATTAAAATATGAATTATTAAAGATATATGACTTGTAATGTACCATAACTGAATAGATGAGATCAAAAACTGCCTTGACTTGCTCACAACATCGATATCATTCTTTCCTTCTTAGCAACCACAACAATACATGTATTTTCTGAAAACTCATAATGATGCAACTGGTTTTCTTCTCTCTACCATGTAAGCTATTATCAGTTAAAGGTTTTTCTCTCTTGTCCAAGGTCATAAAATGTTACTAAATTATCGCATGTTATGTTGTACCTCAGAAGAGCCTTTGTCATCATGTTTCAATCCTCCCTTAGGTCTGCTACAATCGGTCTAGTAAACTGACGTCGGGATTCGGGTTGTGAGAGCATTTGTTTTGAATTTTGAAGCGACGTCCGAAGTTCCCTCTGTCTTTCTAAATGGAGGGACAGTAGCTGTGTGTGTATATGTAAGCGTGTAAAACCTGCACATAGTAAGATTACCAGCAACAGTGTTTTGTCTATATCCGCCATTGTAGAAATTCATCTCATGAAACAAAAAGGTGGCACACAGCGTGACATCACAAACAGCGCACACCTTTTACCACATTAAGAAAACAACATTGTTGAATACTATGACAATAAAGTCGAAATTGTGAGAAAAAGGCATAAAGTCTAAAAAAGAAACTTTTAAGTCTATCTGTATGTCCATTCATCTATCTTTACCATACAAGTATTATTCTAACAGTAGGTAATAGTGGACTACACAAAGACTTTCTTTATCACGTCAGGATTTCAGACCATGAGTTCGGTTTTCACAAGCCTATAAAGATCTTCTTTAAGTGTATTGAAAAGACATTCAAACAATAAAAAATTTCACCTAAAGAATCACACAAACCACCCGCGCACATATATTAAGCATGTGGTAAGCTGCAAAAGGACTTTTAAGATGCCTCTCTGTTCAAATGTTAAAGCACTGTTATTTATATAAATAAATAACAAGTAAGGACTTGTAAAAAAGGTAAACTGGATTCTCTTTAGGAATTGGCATGCTCATATCTGAGCTTAGTCGACTCTTCAAACTTGTGGTAACACTTAAGAACTTGTTAAGTTAACTAAACTAGAATGTGAAAGTGACGCTGAGGAGTTCCTGCTAAGCAGGGATAAACTTTTAGACTTCCTATAAATTTCCACTCTTCTTAATGTTATTAAGAAATGGCAGCAGGGTGAAATTAAAAGAACTAACTCATGTCTTCTGGGCCAAAAGAGCAAGACAAAACTGAAAAATGGAGCTGGGTGTAGCTGACACAGGAGTGCTGGTGCACTAATCTACTGCACAGCATCAAGAGGCAGCATCGAAGAATCAGCAGCAGGAAATGTAAGCAGACGTCTGAAGTACGCAAGCAACAGTGACGGCATGCATCGTGGAAACAATTGCTGTCGACATAGTTTTTTTTTAATGTTTGGCTAAAAAAGCAAAAAGGGGCATGGTTTGATGATAGGAACACCTTGCTGACTGGTTAGTGGGTGGAAAATATTCAACTTTGAGGTTATGTGACAGCCTTTTACACAGGAAACATCTCACAGAGAATTCCACAATATGTCAGCAAATTATGGAAACAAATATGCAGTCAGCCAAAGACAAGAAACTGAAAATAGGCTGGCTTCTACAACGGGATGATGGTCCAAAACACGGTGCAAAACCTGCCACGAACTTCTCAAACACAGGAAATCTGCGGGTAGATCTTAACTTGTTTAAGATCTCGAGGAAAGCGGCAGAAAATTCCTGAGACTTTTAGCTTTTGCTATACAAAGTACTGGCAAGCTTAATTCTGCCTGAGTGAGGTAACTAAAATCTGACAGCTAAATTGTTTTTTTTTTTAAATGATATTTCGGTTCAATGAATAAAAAGTATTTTGCTTCTTTTCACATTAAAAATCAGCAGAACTTTTGCATACAGCTGTGTAGTTCAGCCTGAAAAACAAACACATCTGCAGCAGTGCACATCTGGTGCACTGCTGCAGTCAAACCGTGGAGAGCTGACAGATAACAATACTGCTTGTGACAATGACAACAATGATTAAGCCATTATCTACCACGCCCTCCCTCGTTCCTGTCTTCTTCCTTAATGTGGGGGGTGTGGGGGGCAGCTAAAGGGTGTGTTTAACATGCTAGTGAGGCAGGAAGATGATTCTGGAGTAAATCACTTGTGGAAAGGTGAAATGTGTCCAGCACGAGTCGGCCTAATCCATGCCAGACATGTGCGGAACACCAGAGGAGCAGGTGCAAACAATTGAAGCAGCTGTCAGTGAGCTGCCGTGATCTCTTTTGATATCTTAATTGTTAGTCAATCCAAGAGCAATTTTGGCAACATTGCTGTCAGCCCCAGGACTTGCCCCGCTTAGCTTCAATCTGTCAGGGCCTCGCGGGGCTCTGGTGCTGCTGCTCCCTCCCTGACTGAGGGCCCGTGTCTCCTGGATGTGTGTGTCCAGCCCATCGAGCATCTCTGAGGGAAATCGGGCCTGATTGCTGCCATTTCCGCTCACTTTGGAGGTTTGGGTCGGGGGTGCAGGCTAATGCTGATAATTGCCTCCCTTCAAAACTACTGGAATTCCTCCCACCCAACTCCGTCCGGCCCCGTCCCGACCCCCCTCGTCTGTTCAATATTCCCAAACATTGTGATTAGCATAAGAGCAGAGTGTGTGTCAGTACTGATTTAGATCTCCGATCTGAGACTCTCCAGATACCTCCACTGCGGAGTCGTTTAGGACAGGGCTGATCAGGAGCTACACGGCTCGAGCTCGACAGATGTGGGACCGAGCAATCAGACTGTAAGAAGCACCACCAAGCTATGAGCTAATGCAGCTCTCAGCCAAATCTAGCTGAAGCAATTGTTCTGATTTAACATGATAGATATATTAAAAATCAGAAGTTCTTATATAAAAATAAAATGACACATTCATATTTTCACACGCACACATCCAAGCACACACACACACCCAGACGCTCACACACATTCGCAGACATCCAAGTGGCGTCATTATAAAGAGATAACTCACAGTGCAGTGACAGTGAGTGACCTGTCTCTATGCATTCAAAGTGAGGTAAGGCCCAACTGTAAGGCCCAGCCTGACCCTCTCCGGGTGATTTATGTGGCCCCAGTAAGCCGGGTCTATTTGAGGGCCCGGCGAGGAATGAAAGTGTTAACAGCGGGTGTTGGAGAAGGTGGGTGCTGAAGGAGAGTTATGAGTTTTCTCAGCTGAGCGCCCAGCTTTGGGTTTCTGACATTGTTTTCATCAGGGAGGGAGGGCAGAGTGGAGTAGTAAAAGGTGGTGAGCAGGGGGGGCAAAAAGGATGGGAGCAGGGAGGGGAGTACGTGGAGCCCGCAGGCTTGAACTCCACAGCTGAACCACTGACCCCGACCATCCATCAGTGCAGGGGTGTGACAAGGCAGGGGCAAGGGTATGTGACAGGAGGGGGCAGGAGTGATGGGAGATGGAGGTGGGGTAAAGGGACTGAGGGGCTCTAATGGGTTTTGGGACATGGGAGGGGCTGGTGACAGAGGAGGGTAAGGAAAGGCTGGTGTACTGTAAAAGGATGCAGCGGATTAATAGGCTGAGATTTCTGGTTAGGACAAAACGCTGATGTAGGTGCTGTGTATATTACATTCATTTGGTAGTGGGCGCGTCTAAACATGGGCTTGACTGAGGTTTGATTATCATCATATTTGAGATCAGAATGCTTTGCTTGACTCCTTTTTGAGCAACAATTGCAAGTGATTAAAATGTAAGTACTTAAGAAGTTAAAACTTCTACTGAGTAGCTTTCAAATGATCTGAAAACAAAAAAAATGCTTATGGTTTTGGTTCTGATCTCTACTTTTATTCGTCGAAACAAGCCGGTCTGTTTGAGCACGACCGGCTGCAAAGTTAGTCATATATTAGCTTTATATGCAACGCCACTTATACAAATAAAACTACCGGTGTTGGCCAAACCAGCCAAACGTTTAAGAGGCAGAGCAGGTTTGCAACTGACTGCAGTAAATGTTTTGCACATCGCAGTTTTCTGATAGAAACTCATGAAAATAAAAGATTTTATATTTATTAAAATGTTGTTTTGGTAAGTCTGTGTGTTTTACCAACCTCGATCAAGAATAAAAACATTCAAAATAGGAGTCGAGCCATTCCTCTTCTACAGACAATGGCTACATTTCTCTGTTACACTGTTTCCACTTTTGGGAGATTTAGACTGAGCTCAAAGCCAGACTGAACCCTTCCCCCATTTAGGATCATGCTGCCAGCGTCTTTCAGCTGTTGCCCAGGACTCACTGTCACTTGGCTCCACTCACACAATGCATGGCCAGTGGGTAGACTGGACCCCGGCATCCATCCTCAGAGGGACATTGGCCCTCAGCCAGACAAACCTGAGGAGACCCCCCCCCCATCACACTGAAAGACTAGAGGAATACTAATGGTTAACTCTGAATCGGGCCATAAGGAAGAGTCTGGGAGAGAGGGAAGGATGGTTTTAATATGATCCAGTTTGAAACTCCATAACACATATTCCGATTTCATTGGGGGCCAAAGATGGAGCCTTATGTCGGCAGCATTAGCAGTTATAGGGGTGACTGTGTTTGTCTGCTTGACACTGTGTAAAAGAGGGTTAGGGTCTGGAGGATGAAGACACAGAAAGCGAGGAGGGGGTGGTGGAGATGAGACGAAGAGGAAGAGAGAGTTCTCGGCCCTCACAGTTAGGTTATGGCACTTCAGCACGGACAAATCCATGAGCAAGCGAAACCACTGTTTTAAATAGCAGGTATCTGGTGTCAGCCTACCCTGAGAGAGGCCCTCTCCATCAATATGTTCCTTTGCCCTTGTCTGCTCCTGATATCTTTATCTTGTCAGGACCTCTCCTGTATGTTCCACCTCAGTGGCTTCCGTCTGTGCTCACCCTCTCCCGTGCAGATGGACCTCTGCTGGTCAATCCGCTCCAGGCTCTCCAGGCTGGATGGCGGAGATGGGGTTAAGGTGCAGCGGGGGTGAGCTGTGAACGCAGTCTTATGTCAACCTGTAGTCTACAGGGGCCTCATTACAAAGACGCCAAAGGAGAAGCTTTTAGGGGGTAATTAGACCATTACAGATAGCCAGGGGAATAAATGGGCACTCCTTATGTTGTCTGACTAAATGAGATGTTAAAATGCGCAACTAGTCTTTTGAGCTCCTAATACATTTGATACTGTGTCCTTTTAGTGCAGGGAAATAGTCAAATATTTTTTAACAGCACAACAGCTTGAACAAAATGCTGAACAAAGAAATTATACTGCGTGGGCATGTTTGGTTTTTTTAATATCTTAACATTTTAAGTATAAAACAAGAAAATATCCAAAGTAGTTTAATTGTTATTTATAAGCCGGAGAACAACAATAAGTGCTTTTTCTTATCGTAGATGCCAAAGACCTGCTCCTATCACAAACCCACTGCGTTGAAATAGACTCAGCGTGGATTGTACAAGAGTCCCGCTGGCCAGGAGGAAGCTTCCCCTGTTCTTTCCTGTAATTTCGAGCTTACCCTGAGATGAAAATGGGCCCAGGATTGTGGGAAATGACAGATGCTGCTCGAGAGGGCCATTGAAGAGGTCATATGTCATCACGGGGTCGCACATGCCCTTTGAGGAAAGGCTAAGGTGGGGAGGGGA
>VUQR01007555.1:2939-14362 GCA_015108515.1 Hemichromis elongatus | reverse complement strand
GGGGGTCTATCATTCCCTTCCTCCACATTTGAGGAATTCTCCCAGAATGAGGCGACGCTGCCATGTCAGAACGAGCCAGGCAGACGTGTACAGATCGCCAACATTGCTAATGCAACTGAGGCACCGGTGCAGCAGTCAAGCCATAATAATTAAAGACATACAGCATCTTAGGGCTTCATTAATCATGGTTTATATGGACTTTGAAGCCCTAATGAAAAACAGCCTGCCTTCCCGGGTTTATTGTGTCTGTACAAATTGTGGGGATGGTGTATGCCAGGAATCCCCCCCACCACCACCACCTTCTCCAACTCTGACCGGCTGTTCCAGGATGTAGTGATGGAAAACAAAAAGATAAGATTTGGTGAAAAGTTTAGCGGTGGTTATGGAAAGGTCAGTGGTCAAGACTGTTTATGTAGACATGGAGCGCCATTCAAATCAGACAAATCAGAGCCGGTGCTGAGGCGGTGACAGTGTGAGATTGCGTGTCTTTGTGTTGGTACTACTGCTGTGTTGTGTGCGTGTGTTCGATAGCACCACAAGATCAGGCCTTGACTTGGCAAAATGGAGACCTGTAGTGCTCTGGAGATTCATCTTTGATCTCGGTCTAGTTTCTCAGATTCTCACCGAGCGCTCCAGCATTTTCTGGAGGCGCATTTCAGCGAGATCGGAGTTAGAGATTACTGGGTATTAAGCTCTCAGTGCCAGAAGTGGAAATTACTGTGAGGCTGTCAACGCCAGCATTCTGTCTGCTTGTTTTCTCGTGGAGACAGGGAGGTAATGCTTTACTCAACACATTTCATCCCAATGGCTTGCGACTGGTCCCTGGCAGTGCTATCAGTGGTGAGTCACCGCCATGTGTAGTTCGACAAAGACCACGGAGAGAGAGACTGCTTAGGACTCCAGCGCAAGACACATGTGTCTTCTCCCAATAAAACCCCCTGTGGCAGGTTTACATTGCATTAGTTCACTGAGCCTGAGGAAATATACAGTAGGGGGCATAGAGGGGTGCATTCATCATCTTAAATGCAAAGGTTGATGTGAATTTGGTTGAGCTGCAGTGAGAGTCCTCTCAGCAGGTGCTAATACCCAGAGGCAAATTGTTAAAAATATGCATCATGATAATCGACACATACATTTCGTCTGTCTTTCTGAACTATATCTAATCACCTTTGTGTTCTCTAGATACGTACAAATCAAATGCACCCCGAGGAGTTGGAGTGTGTCTGATGCGGTTCCACAGTAAAATTACCTGGCAGTGATTCATTTCCTCTCCAACAAAAGTTCCTCACTTAAATTTGTCATTTTATGGAGTGCTCCTGACACAGCACAACCGACAGATGAAAGTTAAAGTGGCCTCTTGGAGTAAACAAGTCAGAAAGCTCTGAGTTTGACTAAATTAGAGGAAGGCCAGGGGTGAGGGTGGGGGTGGAGGGGGACGTGCTGCGCTTATTTGAGAGCCAACAACCATCGTGCTCTCTGGACCCTGCGGTTTGTCAGCGTTCCTCCCAGGTGAGCTCACACTGGGCCACTCTCCCCTCCCCTCCCTTTCTGCCCAAGCCAGGAAGAAACAGCGTCCGCAGTTCACTCCGGCTTGACTCATACAATATTTTGCTGGTAGTCAAAACAAAATGAGCACTGGCTTGTTATTTCTGGTTAGCTCATCCATGACCCCCTGTCTTCACTACTTCTCAGGAGGGGGGGTGTTTAGTTGCCACCTTTCAGTTTCTGAGTATTAGGATGGTGATGATCTTTCTAGTAGCTAAATTTACAGTAATATTCAAACTGAGGTTACTGAAGCACTAGATGATCCACTGATGAACTCTTGGTGAGCATCTGGACTGTCCAGCTTTTCTTGTTCTGTGTTTGATCGTGTACTTGATCAGCTGAACTTCTTTTTTTTGTTTTCATTTTTGTCAAAAAGAAGAGATGTAAGGTAATGATATATAGGATGAAACCTTAAATAGTCTACTTAGGAATCATGCATAAAAAATCAACTACAGTATAATTTTACAGATTATGGAAAATGTTAAGAAGAAAAAATTAGAGGGGTAAAAATGTCTTCCTTACTAAAAGCAAAACTTTGCAATTTTGTTGGTTTTGTTACTGTTGCTCACGTTTGATCTTACCATTACTTAGAAAAGTCAGCTTAGATAATGGCGCCATCCTGTGTTGAGCATATGCACTACAGGTCCACTCACAATATTTGAATATACAAGTGTTACACTGCACAATGGTTCAGGTGGTGCTTCACCAAGCTGCTCAGCTTTGGGCAAAATAGGGTAGAAATGCTAACATGGGTGGGGCAATGCACTGAGAAACAAACCTTTAAGAAGCAGAGGACAAGCACAACAATGTAATTATGCTGCATCACTGGTATATTATGCTACACACACTTGAGGTAAATTGTTTATTTTATTAATCGTGTCATTCAGTTTCTTCTAAGATTTAAAAGTCAAGTGAAAACATCAAGAGATAATTCTGCTTTCATTAATATTTGCAGATTACCTACTTAATTGCACATTGTAAGAATAAATAGGTAAAGAAAAAATAATATAGACATTCAACCACATATATTATTGTTTAACTAGCCACCAATAGTGCAAATGCTACCTTCAAAATCTCCAAAAGCTCTGTGCAAGCTCTTTATTTTATCTCCGTGTGAAATCGTTAGGCCGGTTGAACCCGTGCATGTCTTCTGGAACCCTTTCACGCAAATATGAAAAAGAAATTCTTCATTAAGGTTGCAAGAAGTTCCTGATTCTTGCGAGTGACTTTGTTTCCTTTCCCAGGCCGTCCACCTCATCCTCCTCGCGCTCCACCCTTCTGGGGTGCAGCAGGACGTAGTACAAAACCAGGCACACCAGTCCCAGCACTGAGCATCCAGAGATTAAACCACTGATCGTCAGCAGCAAAGTGCTCGTTTGCAGCTCCGCCTTTAACAAAGCCAGCAATGATGGTGACATAATGTTAATAACAGTGTAGAAACTGTAGTAGGTGAGCATGGCTACTTTTGTGTCTTGTCCTTTCACATTAAAAAATGTGAAAGTCAGAATGACTCCTACAACTGCCCTGTAGAGAAACTCCAGGCTTCTGGCTGAGCAGAATTTGGTTTCAAGTAAGTGTGTCCAAATTGTTGCCAGCAGCCAGAGGACAGTGAGTGCTACTGTGGTGTAGATACTTAGTATGAGGAGAAGACTGTAGCTGAGAATGAGGCTGGTGATGGTACAAAGTTTGTAGATGAGGTAGATTGCTGTGGGGAGGCCAGAGGGCATTTCTCTGACGTGGGGGAGAGATCTCCGCAGGCAGCGGCGATAGTCCACCAGTGACCAGGCAATGTTGAAGAAGGAGAAGGCCACGGATAGACCTGAAAGACAAGAACAGGCGGTGGAAGTGATGATTCTACCAGTTCGCGCACATGTGTAGAGTATCTTCTGTCTCTACTTACACTGCATGAGTGAGACCTCATTTCGGCCAAGTAATATGTAAAGTTGTAAAAGGAGTTGGGGGGCACTCTCCAGGAAAGTCTCAAAGAGCTTGAGCATGCTCAGATCGGTGGCCACGCAAAACAGCTTCTTGTGAACTTCCCTCAGCTCATCCACCACATCACAAGTTGACTTCGTCCAAATCACTTGGAAACCCTCTTTCAGCAGGTGGTAATACCTAGAGACAAGGCAAACACAATGAAAACAAACAAGCCGCCACCCTGCAATACACGTGTTATTGCATAGTGTGCTATTGCTGCATAGACGGTGATTCATTTGTTAGGCTTTTTCTTAATGCCATACAACAACTTGAACACAGCTTGAATGTGGGCATTCCAGTTTATTAAATACCACTTTGTCAATGTGCGTGATTATCATAAAGCACGTTTTGACTCTGAACATGCAGACACGCCTTTTTGGGTATAACAAGCAACCTCAAGTTTCTTTGCAGATGTTAAATTCAAAGGTCAAATTCAACTCAGGCTACCGTGGTCTCATGAAAGCCATAATGTTAATGACATACCTGGTAAAGATGCCCAAGCCAAATGCATGCAGGACAACGAGCCCATGTTTTGACATGTCTGATATTTCTTTTTGTCCCTCTGGGTTTAAGAGAGGGTCATTCAAGTCATCCCAATACCAGGCATAGCTGAAGATCTGAGTAACCAGCAGCCCGATCAGGATAAACATCGCAGTGAACCCAGTCCAGACGTATTGTTCCTCTTGAAAATATTTCACAGCCAGTACAATGTCTGTCCAAATGTCTCCGACATACAAGAAGACTCCAGCAATGGTTAATAGCCATCGCACTTTGGTGTACCGAATGTCTGGCTGAAGCATCGTGTTGTCACTTGAAACTTGAAGTATTCGTCCGTCTGTGTTGCAGGCAGACGTGCTTTTGCCTGAAGTTTAGTTTTGCTTTAAAGGGTCTGGAGAAATGCTGCTGTGGACCGTTTCCACTGTTTCACGGACCATTTTGGTCAATCTGCAAAGGCAAAGAAATATATATAATATAGATGTGTGTGTGTGTGTGTGTGTGTGTAACATTTTGTCTTATACAAGCTTGTTTTTGTCACTGATTTGAAATGCAGTGTGACTTTAGTCAGGTGCTGTGTGATACTGACCTTTGATCCATGTCATCAACACATAAAAAAGTCCTGATAGAAACTTAATTTATGTAATAGAACAACCACTGATTATTTGTATCAGGGCAAATCAGATCATTAGAACTCTTACATAAGAGACTGGATTGTTTTTATATTTCATACAACAAATAAACCAAATATATGTTGTTCAATTAAGAATTTTCAAAAAAAGAAACATTTTAAATAAAACAGCACTGCCATTAAAAACCCTTTCTATATTTTAGTTCATGTTCAGGTAGCTGATTTATAAAATCTTTAGATGCCGTTTACAGATCTGTTTGTTAATATTCAGTCTACACAGTTATCATTGCGTGTCATCACACTAAAATCAGGCAACAACAAAGCACTCTCACACACACACACACACACACAAGTATTTTAACTTACCAGTCTACTCTGTGAGGAGAGAAGTGTTCAGGGAAGGAAACTGTAAATGCCACTGTCCATTCTCTTTTGACAGGCTCCACCTCATATAACGATACAGTCAGGTCGGAAATGTGCATACGTGTATAGGAACAGGGTCAAAGTTCACACGTCCCTGTAAACTGTTTCGTATCTGAAATGGCCAGCAAGTGACGAAATGTCTGCGTTTCCACATATTTCAAAACATGATAACTGAAACCTCGTGGACAACTATCTGTGTACATGCCTTTTAATTGCTCTGAGCACAAAGGCGTAGACAGGTGACGTTATGTAACACCTCAGCGGATTTCCTGTAATCTGAATGATTACTGCAAGTGTGTGATTACCTTTGCCAGAGCTCAATAATCGGGTTGCCCTTCCTTTGTGTCTAAAAGTGAAACATAGATAGATAGAAACTGATATTGACATTAAAATGACTACTTTAGCTTCCTTTTATGACAACAGGCACACGATCCTCACTGTAAGTTTGTGGATCTTGTCAATTCTAAACAATCAAATAGGCTAAGTCAAGACAAGTCCATAAGTAAGATTTCACATGTATACATATCTTTTTCACTTTTTTTCTAATAAAGTTTGAAGTGTATTTGTTCATACGGGAGCCAAGATTTGAGTTCCTCCCCTGTTATATACTTAAAAAAAATCACATGAGGGCAATAAACACTGTGGCCTGAGGTCCTACTGTAGGGTTGTTAACTAGTATTTGTACCTTATGAGAGTGTGGCTTTGCCCTGTATATTATCTGAGTGAAATAAGCAGCTGAAATCTTTAAAAGTTCTGGGATATTGATCAGAGGGAGGTGTTAATCAGTTTCAGCTGCTTTAGTGTTCATGAAATTAACAACAGGTGCACTAGAGGAGCACAACGGGACAATGTCCTAAACAGACCACTGATATTTTTCCCTCCTCGTTTTTTCTGACTGTTTGTTTACTAGTTTTGCATTTGGCTAGTGTCAGTGTCACTACTGATATCATGAGGTGATAGCTAGACCCTGCAAAGTTGCACAGGTAATTCACCTTCTGCAGGATGGCACATCAATCTGTGCCATTGCCAGAAGATTTGCTGAGTCTAAGTCTAAGAGCATGGAGGAGATTCCAGAGGATGGGCAGTTATTCTAGAAGCTGGACAGGGCTCTAGAAAATCCTTAATCCATGGGCAGGACTGTAACTGTTCCTTTGTGTAAGGGGGAACATGATTTTACTGCCAGAGCTACAAAATGACCTCCAGCATGCCAGTGAAGTGAATGTCTCTGTCGGAACAATCAGAAACAGACTTCATGAGTGTACGGTAGCCTGAGGGCCTGACATCCTCTAGTTGGCTCTGTGTTCACTGCCCGGTACCGTGGAGCCTGATTGGCATTTGCCATAGAAAACCTGAGTTGACCACCTCTGTGCTTCTCACAGATAAAAGCATATTCACCCTGAGCACATGTTACAGACGTGAAATGGCCAGGAGAGCCCATGGAGAACGTTATGCTGTAACATTGTTCATCATGACTGGTTTGGTGGTAGGTCAGTGATCGTCTGGGGAGGTCTATGAATGGACGCACAGATCTCTACAGGGTAGCACCAGTACTCTGACTGCCATTAGATATCAGAATGAAATCCTTGGACAGGTTGTCAGAACCCATGCTGGTGCAGTGGGTCCTGTGTTCCTCCTGTCACGCCACAATTCCCAACCTCATGTGAACAGAGTATACAGCTCCTGGAGGATAAAAGAACTGATACCATTGATTGACCCCCACGCTCACCTGATCTAAATCCAAATGAATACATGTGAGACATCATGTTTCAGTCCATCTGACACCACCAGGTTGCACCTCTGATTGTAAAGATCTGGGAGGAGATCCACCCTGGACACCATCCAACATCTCATCAGGAGCATGCAGCGATTTTGTCAATCATGCCAATGTAGCCGGTGTGTTCCTGCGTTGTGTCCAACGGTGAAAGGTAAGAGAAAGAAAGACCTCCAAGTAATTAACTTGCCCGCTCCAGCTCCTACAACCAAATACAAACAGTGGTGAAGAGGGTTAGCTCAACCCACCCCAACTTCCAAGCTAGCAAGAATTATGTATTCATGCTAGCGCAGACTGTGCCTATAACACATATGCGGCACACACGTACTACACATTTACAGCGTCCATAAACACAATCAGAAACATCAGGGTGGATAAATATACGATATACGTTATATATGTGTTGTACAGTGTTGGGAAAGAAATGACACCAACCTCTCCCACAGGGGAATTGTAGAAAAGGGGAGAGGCCAAGGGGGTACTCAGTACTTATAGGGTTGCACCAAAGAAGAAGAAGAAAAGGATGAGGAGGGGCTCTAACTGATAATGAACATATCTACAGGCTCTGAGGTCCTAAAGGTCAGGTATAAAAGGAACGGTTAAGGGTTTAGAACATTTTGTGTAATTATAACAATATGTAATTTATGACGCAGTTACACCAATATGGACTCGCATCACTTTTTCACTTTGATTTTTGGGGTGTTTTTAATTCAGCCCTCTGTCTGTTTAGCATTTTCATTTCTATGAAGTGATGTAACATCCTTTCATTCCTAGAACATTAACCAGTCTCTGTCAGTGTGAATATCCAGCATTATTTTTTTCCCCATTTAGATTTTTTTTAACCAGTGTATATTTACAAGGTAGCCAACTGTGCCTCTCCCTATCCTTATACTTAAAAAATGAGATGAAAGTGCAAACTAAATCTTACTAATTACTTTATGAAGGTATGGCTTGGTCTTAGTTTATTCTCAGAGTAAAATAAGCAGCGCATATGATAGACAATCGTTTAAGGGAAGGCTTTCTCCAGCCTCTCTCTCCTACATCTTGTACTCCGAACCTCTAGGCAGCGACAGAGAGCCCCAGCTGTTACTCTCCTGTGCGTAAAGATGGCTCGTTGGTCAGGCGCACCAGCTCTCTCCGTGGACCCTCCCACTAGCAGAAGAGTGACACGCCATTCAATTGCTGCCTGGCCCGCTGCATGTAGGAAACAGGAGGGCGCTTTGAGCAGAAGGATATCTAACTATCTGGCAGGAGGAGGGGGGAAAAGCGGCTACATCTGCGCTGCGTGAAGCAAAAGTTGGACAAATCGCGTCGACATGGGGATCCGAAAAAAGACTAACAAGAATCCGCCGGTGCTAAGCCATGAGTTTGTCATCCAGAACCATGCAGATATTGTTTCCTGTGTTGCTATGGTGTTTCTCCTCGGCTTGATGTTTGAGGTGAGTCCACATGTTGAATGGCTTTTTTAAAACCGTGGATCACTCGAGGGATGCTCGTCAGGGAAAGTGACGGGGATTAACGCTAGACGGAATGCCGAATACTCCCAATCGGTTCTCATGAGAACTGACATGGCTGTCTGATCTATTCTTCACACTACTTCCTCTCGTGATCGAAACTTTTCCCCATCGCGATGGCCTCGCGTTTGCGTTTCATTCCAGAGCGTTCTACTTCACTCCAGTGCTCTCGGGTTATGTTATTTACTGAGACTAAATATGATATTTTTAAAGCGATGTGGGAGCTATTTCACTCACATCTGGCTGCTTTCTCACCTAAAAATCGAAAGGCTGTTTAAGAAAAAAATCATCGACACTAAGGCCCGCGGTTCGATCATGCACGCAAAAAGAAAACCAGAAAGAAAAGTATTTTTTTGCGACATGGTGTGCAGAAATTTCCCAGCGAGCGGCAAGTTTGCATTGCAGCACTTTATCGAGCTCAGTGGTTACAGTGTTTTGCAACACTCGGGACTTGGGTTAGTTTGTATGTGTTACGTGGCAATCACGCAGCGGTTCACACAGCGCGCTGTCATCGCCGAAACCCGCTTGCACCGTCACTCAAAGTTGTCACCGGAGCTAGAAGAGCGCTTCAGACGTGACCGGACACAGCAAGCTGATAAATGGGATCTTGTCACGTAGCACGGCCGTGTCTTTACGCAGTGCAATTTACTCTGCTGTGAAGCAAATGTACATTAATGTCAATGCGCGCTTCGTCCTAAGCAGAAAACAGCACCGCCGCTGCTCGTGTCCAGTCGGCCATAATTAAAACCGCTTCCTGTTTGTGCTTTCCAAAGTAAAACTCCTGGGCTCTACGTGCTGTTGGGAGCGTGGATGTGGAAAAGCGTGATATTTGTAGGAATTGTTAGAGTAACATCTGTGCTGCTTTAAACTTTAGCTTTAGCTCTTTCTCTTTGCTTTGAGATATTGATTTTTTGCAAGCCGGGCTCTCTTGCTGTGAAGGACTAATGTGCAACTTCCAGCTGATATCTCATTAGCAGCTGTCTTGATTAAGTTCTGTTTACTTTCAGTGAGCGTAAGGAGTTTGTTGCTCTACATAATTCACATTTAGTGTCATGCATTAGCCCGTGTTTTTAAATTATGAGACTAAAACTGTTGTATATAAAAAATACATATGCAAAATGAAAGTAAAAAGTTGGAAGGCATAGAAATATCCAGTAATTGTATGCGTTGTTTTGCTTTCTGTTTGAGTCCCCAGCCCTCTTTAGGCCAGGGAAACAGATATCTCCACAATAACTATAACTAACTACACAAAACTATGGCACACAAAGGATAAAGTCTGACTTCTAGTATTAGTAAAAGTATTTTTACTCATATGGACACGAATACCTGGCCACCTACACACCACACCTGCAGGAGTTTTTATGATATCCCATTCCAAGTCCATAGGTATTATGTAATATGTAATATTAGGTCATATGGAGCTGGTCTCCACCTCCAGCTACGACAGCATTCACTCTTCTACGAAGGATTTCCGCAAAGAGCCTGGAGTGTGTCTGTTGAAATTTTTGCCCTTTTATCCAGAAAAGCGTTGTGCTGAACGAGAGGCCCTCGCTCACAGTCTGTCTTTCAAATAGGTTTTCTTATTTTGTTTTAGGGGGTTATTTATCCACCCGCCGGCCTCGCTTTGTACACAGGGACACAGTTGTGCAGGAACAGAAAAGACCCTCCCCCAAACTGTTCCCACAAACTTGGAAAAACCTAGAATTGTCCAAAATGCCTCAGTAAGCTGACACATTAAAATTTAACCTTCACTGGGGGCTAAATGGCCCAGGGCCCAAACAAACAACCTCGTAGCATTCAGTGATTAAAATATATGGCCCAGAATCTTGTGTCTATATGGTGTATAGGTTTATAAAAAGGATTTGTCTATTAATTTTGTACAGAAAAGTTATATTTATAATGACAATATCTTTGCTTTCCTCGACCAAAGAGGAAAAAGCATAACAGATAAAGGAAAATAACAGGTAAAAATACCGAATATCAGCCAGATTATGTTAAACAAAACACCATCAACTCAGGTGTTACATTAACACTATATTCATGCACATCCTAAATGTGTTACTTCAGTATTTAATAAGCCTTTTGACTTGTATTTTGTATAATTGCCGTCTGGTTGAGATTGACATGACGTTTGTCTGCAGGTCACCTCCAAGTTTGCAGTGTTGTTCATAACTGTCCAGTACAACGTCACCATATCAACAAATGGTAAGTTAACCAGTGGTGTGTGGCGAGAACGGATGTTTCAGTGCAGTACTTTCTTTTACTTGCTGGAATCCTCTCATTTGGATTCTAAAGTGGCACTTTCGCAGCGGTACACAAACCCATTTCAGGGCTCTTTTTTTTTTCCCCCCCCGTCTTCGGAGCTAAATTTAGTCCGCCTGATTTATAAAGTTCTCTTGTGGCAAGGTTGCTCCGGGCGAATTTGGGCTAAGGTGTAATATAGGCCTCGCAATCCGAGTCCTGCTCCTTTCAAGGTTAACAGAGTCTTTGCCGGCTGACTTCCGATACCGAGACTGCGGGACCATTACGTGCTGTGTGTGCCGTGCAGGCTCCCAGCTCGGTGACTCAGCTCTTATCTGTGGGACCTTACCACTTACCGAATTCTGTAACTTATTTACAGCACGAATCTCATAAACCACATAGCATCCAGCATCGTAATCTCTCTGAAGTGAGCGTTCAATTCAATTTAATTTCAATGACGGCTGCTGTATTTTTAATTTTCAAGCGACCAATTGGATTGATTTCTTTGCAAGCGTCTGTAAATGATGATAAAAACCACTCGGTCCGTCTAAGAATACTTGCTGGGAACTGTGTTCATGTATGGGCTATCTCTGTTTTTACAGACGCCGAGCTCAAGGGTGCATGGAAATAGATGTCATTTTAGAAAGCTAGAAGAGATTCTGTGTGCATATTGGTGCAAATACAGTCTCTTGCGTTTTCAAAAGCGGTGTAATTCTGCACAGCCGGGGCTCACTAATCCAAACATCTCACTCCAGGAAAGCGCACCTGACATTTTGGATGCGAGGGAATCACAGATGGGTGTTGATTTTTCACTCTGCGTGACTTT
>VUQR01007553.1:8361-31232 GCA_015108515.1 Hemichromis elongatus | reverse complement strand
TACCGTGTAAGTATAGCACCTTGGAGCTACACGAAAAGCCCATCGTAAATAGGCAATGTGTACACACACACGCGCACACAGAGCAGGCAATTCATCACATGTGTATATATTCACACATGATCATATGATGCATGCACATCTACGCTCAGATTTCAGACCTGAGAAAGCCCCATTAATCACACATGAAATCAAATCATTTAAAACATTACAACCTTTACTAGATTATGAAGCATTTTATAACCTAGAAATGTTTTTCTTACCATTTCTTTGGAAATATTGGAAACATGTGTACAGTTTGTATAAGATGTTGAACACTGTAGGGCATAATATAGAGGCCAAAGTCAGCTCTGGTTTAACTAATGCTTCTAAATTACATTAAAAAAGAGAAACAAACTAAAGACAGTTAGTTAAACTGTTATACTCTCGGATATCTGCCCGCAATTTCACACGAGAGCTCTGTAACACAACAGGAAGTGTAATCTGCGTAACACAAATGCACATAATCTTCATCCAGGAGGAAAATAAAGAGCTGATACTTTTGTCTTCAAAACCCACTGTGGCATTAAAAAAAAAAAGACATCCGCTTCACTACACCATGAACTGAGTGTATCCCTCAGCGCCTGTGACGATCACATCCATCCAGATCCTCATGGCTTCAGGAGAGGGAGCAACCATGTAGTAGACCCTATCGTGAGTCTTCACACTGAAGGTCAGGGAGGGGTTTGGGCTCTAAAGGAGAGAGAGAGAATGTAAGAAAATAAAATGGGAAGATGGGGAATGAACGCAGTGATCGTGTACTCTTTGTATCGGTGTTAGAGAAAAATATGTACGCAAATCTAAATGCATACCTTGTGTGCATTCTTCAAGTGATCGTAGTATACTTCTTCAATAGCTTGGAAGTAAATGACTCCTTTCAATTTGACTTCATGCTTGTCTGGAGAGGACATAAGAGCACACACTTCAAAATGAATTTAATGCCCACATTTCCATAAGAAATACAAAGTTTTGTCAATTCTATGTATACACAGTTTTTTTTTTTTTAATGGCTATTAATCAGACTTTGCTGTGTGAGTTACACATGTGCGCTGTCTCTACCTGCGTAGTAGGATAGTGTGCGTCTGTTGCGGTCAAAGACAAACCAGCGTTTCTTCCAGGTTTTGATTTTGCCTCCCATCTTGACCAAGTATCCTCGGCAGGTCTTTTCAGAGATGGACAGGTGGAAGCACGTGTCTAAGCTGTGGCCTGCCGACTCAATGTGAGCCCGCAAGTCAAAATCGTCCTTCCTCACGGGCAGATACCGAGTAAGAGGCCGGGACTTGAGGGAGAAGAATCATTTGAGAATGTAATGACAAAAATGTATTCATAATTTCTTATATTCTTCAATTCTTTTGTTTATGTAATTCCTATAAAACATAAAGATTTACAGTATGTCATATGTTAGGAAACATCACAGTATGGGACTCTTTGTTCTGTTGCCAGCTTTTGATGATCCGGGAAAAAGAACTAAAGATGATAAATGAAGCTTACTATGAGAACTGTCAGCACAGACAAGATTAAAACCACGCAGGAGGTGATAAAAGTAACCTACAGAAACAAGACAGAATGTACTGTCAAAAGAAAGTAAGTTCACAAGTATGTTTTGGATAAAGAACCTCTATTATCCACAGCTCTTCCCAGATGTGAGTCTACAGTTATTAATAATTAAGCTGCACACACTGATGCAGGAGCCTGCTCGTTACAAACATCTGCTTCGCTTAATTTTCTGTCTTACCTGGGCCCTCTGCTTTTCTCGAAGCTTCACCTCGCGGTCGATCATTTTCTGGCGTCTGTTGGTCTCCTCTTGTAACCTTTTCTCCAGCTCCTCCCGTCTCCTCCTCTCCTCTTCCAAGGCCTGCTTTCGAATGTCCATTTCCCGCTCCTTAAAAACGATTCAGATGCAGTCACAGTTTATTTGTTGACAAAAAAAAAAAAGCCAACAATTTTGAAGTTTGAGCAAATAAAGTAGCATCTCTAATTTTAAGGTTAGGAGTTATCACAAAGATACTCGACTGATGTGCACATTGGCTTTAACGCTACGTATCTGGTTCTCTCTAACATTAAATAAACAGTAAAAAAAACGAAAGAACCAAAGACACGTGATTATGAATGAATCAAATAGTGACCTTGTGTTCGAGGAGGCGGTTCTTCTCGGCCTGCGCCTCTCTCAGCAGGCGCTCCATCTCCTCCAGCTTGGCTACATTTGAAGTACTGGCACTAGAGCGCAAAAAGCACATACAACAATCATTAAAGAAAATACTTCGTCCTTCGTTTTACACAACCACCTGAAAATGATAGAAAACCAAAGAAAAAAATGCTTTTCTAAAAATGCAAGGGAGCAACTTGCAACTTAATCAAAAACAACAGTGCATACACCAACATGCAACAAGAAAAAAAATCAATGAATTTGGACTTTATTTTGGAATTATTTCATGAACGTCAGCATTACTATAATCCAATATAAGGCTCCAGCTACTGATATTATATTAGTAATTAAGTACTCTATCGATTAATCAAGTAATCAGATTAGAAATACTTTCATCTCATCACTGAGCAATAGTAAATATTCAGTCAGTGTAGAGAAGCAAGCATGTCAGCAGAAAAGTGACATTTTCATGGTATAACTTTTAATAATTAATAATAATAATAATTAATGCTAATAATAATTCAGCATGCATCTTAACAGCCCTTGGTTAGTGGCTCAGAGTTTTACTGGTCCGTGCATATTTATACTGGCTCGGGGAAAAAAGGATTTATTTTTTATATATATTTTTAAATATTATATACAATACCATTCAATAAACAGTTTTTTAAATTATTTTTATATTAATATAAATTTGCAAATTCATGTTATCATGTTGTGATAAAACGTGTTACAGCTTTAGTAAGCCGCATACTTCTACTGCAGCTTTATTTGTAGTCTCAAACGTGGGTGAAACACTCATATATACATGGTGACAACTAAGCACTAAATAATTGTGGATTAAACAAAGCATCAAAGTGGAAAAACTTGCATCGACAATTGTTTCATAATGGAGTTTTTCGAGTTACTTGATGAATGGTTAAAGTGTTACTCCAGTGTGTACATACATGCATACAACACATGAAGATCTACAGCAAAAAAGAAGAATTCTGTTTAAATTCCAAACTAAATGCTAAACTGTCATGAGAATACTCCTGATTATTCACTGCCTATGTGTGTGTGTGTGTGTGTGTGTGTGTGAGTGCATATGTGCTAAATCAAAGAGGAAATCCATTAAGTAAAGAGGCCGTGTTGCCAAGGCAATCTAACAGCCAAACCATCTATATCTCTGTAGGTTTCTGAGGCCTTGGCTAATTTAGGGTCTCCCACACTGCATATGGTCTACACATGACACTCATTCCTGACATCACAGGGAAAGTATCTGTGTATGTATTTCTCTGTCACGTCAAACAGAAATTCTTTTTCTCACACTAATTGTCTTGCCAAGTCTAATTACTCTCACAAATGCACTTCTGGTGCCACCGCTGTGCTGACTTACATTCATTTTACCCAAGCTCTGAACATAACCTGCTTTACCCTAACCTTAAACCAAGTATGAGCACATATTTCTGTTATTGGAACTTGCCTTTTTTATGTTAGGGGAAGGCCAGTTCCCAAAATAAGACCGTGTAACCAGATTGTGTCCCCATAACATAAGCAATGAACGTGCGCGTGCTCTCACACACACACACACACACACACACACACACACACACACACACACACACACACACACACACACAGAGCTTCTTATCTGGATCCAGGAGGAAATGAATACCCGGTGTTGATGTCACAACAGTGCCAAGAAGAATGGTGCACATCAGACTGAACTATAAACAAATTGGGAAGCGAGACAGGGTGGAGAAATGTGGAGCAGCCCGAGTGCAGAGAGGACAAAAAAAAGGAACAGGAGGGAGGGCATGAAAAAAAAAAACCCTGAGCATTTGCAAAAGGGGAAAAAAAACTTATGTTTTTCCCCACTTTCTGCTATTTTTTCATTGTCTGTTTTATCAGTTTCCAGATGCTTTTTCTCAACTAAACACCAGCAAAGAATCCAAAAACAATAACAAGTCAAATCATTTTCAAAGAAATGATTGTGCTTGTTACTATTAAATGAAAAAGTACTTAATTATGAATGAATATCAACATACAACCAAAGTCAAATATGGATTAAACAGTACCACCGATGGCATTTTTCTTACCTTAATCGATGAGAGGTAACTGCACTCATTGTTAATGTACAGCTGTGCAGTTCCAAATGTATTTATTCGAGTTCTGGACTACTTGGAAAAAATATGTTCTAATACTTCTGTCTCCTGAAACAGGACTCATCACTGCAAATTAACAAAAAAAAAAAATCCAGCTCTGTCATAAAACTGATCCACATTCCTCAACGTGACTTCCAGTGCAATATAACCTCATGCAGCCTAACCCGAGCTGTAGCACAATGAGAATAAAAACGCGCAAAGCAGAGATGTAACTGTGCAAATGGTTTCAAATCTGCTGGAGCGAGACCATACCATTCAGAGAAACAAGAGGAGGGGAGACAAAAAGATGTAAGAGGGACTGAGGGAAAGCAGGCACACATGGTTTTACTCCAGTCTGGGGGCTGAACCCCTAAATGGACCTCCACACTCATGCTGGTTTGCTCAGTTAATCTGAACCTGAGGGGGCTGACTGGAAAGGCACCCGCGCACACACCCCTTTATGTTTTCTGTCTTCCGTAAGCTGATCCCTACAACTCTAATCAACAGAGTCCTTCCCCCCTTAACTCAAGCTACACGCTCAAATCTACACATCCTATTCTCCAAGGAGGGAACATGAATAGCAGAACACCTCTCTTTTACATTAACTCTTTTTTGCCAGCAAGCCCTCCCCACTTCATCCAAATTTCTGTCCCATTTCACCTTATTCTAAAGACGTCTTTAACAGTTATATTCATCAGCACATACACACTGCCGACAGGCCTTTGTATCACTCACCTGGAGACGTTGTCAGGTGAGCAAGCAGAGATGCTGGTTTCAATAGAGTCGCTACTATCCACACTCATTGTGTCAAAGGCCTGGTTATCACGGTACCCAAAGGCATCGAGGTAGACGTTGGTCTGAGAAGCTGCTCGGGAGCTCGGCTGACCTGGACACACACAAACACAATGAAGATGAAAAAGGATCAATTCTCCAGTAGCGACTAAGGTTGCTTACTCCTCCCGCCTCAAGCCAATGCTTCAATCCAAGTCTTGTACCTGTTGGTGTAACTTCTTCTGGGACAGAAAGCCCAGATGGGTTCAAATTTTGATTGCAATGCCCCGCCACCGTTACACTGTGTACTCACGCGTCCCAGGAAAAAAATATACCCAGGCCTTAATGCTACAATTAGGTGAAACTGCAGCCTAACAGTAAGACACTCAAGCACACAAAATACATGGGAAAAAAAAAGAGGAAAAAATATTTTCTGTAATAAAAGGACAGAAACAGGTTTTGTGATTTAAAAATGAATAAAAACTAACAGTCTGAAGCTGTCCAAAGACTTCTGGAAAGAAAGTTGACGGAAGAACGATGACAGATCTACAGTGCGGACACTTTGAAGAGAGACTAACTAAGCCTCTTAGTACAGGAAGAAACACACACACACACAAAAACTGATTCTATCAGCTCTGTTTAGCAGACCCACCCATCAGATGAGCCAGATCAAGGGACTAAAGGGGCCAGGGCATCAGATACACGCGCCAGTTTCCAGAAAACAGCAATAGTACTCTCACAACATCAGACACACAGTACTTCAAAATGATCCCCCAAAATACCGATTTGTTATCTGAATATTTCTTGTTTGAACGGGCAGTGAAAAAGATATTTTATGAAAGACTAAACTGATTATTCTTATGTCTAAGCAGGTGCAAATGTAAGTTTAATTTACAATGACGAGGCCTATGCAAAAGGTTGGTATGGAGAGGAGGCATGGTGTCGTTGAGGTGGCATCCTGTATCTTTCTGGGCCAAACAGCAAATAACCACACAGGGTGCAAACGCTTCACACTCTGTGGTGTGTCATATTTTCTTAACAGTGAAGATGTTACTTTTCAATGAAGATGAAAGAAATCTACTTTAAAGATGTCACTTTTTAAACATTTCATGTAAATTCCCACAAAGTCATGGCACGCCCACGTTCCTCCACTATCTCCACCGACAGATAAGCAAATGTGGAATTTATCAAAACACAATGAGGTGCACACCCACAAACAAAGCCTGCTGCTGGGATATTGTCTCCATATAAGGTGCATTTTTAAATCCCAGCTCAGCGATGAGTGTGGTTATGTGTGTTTGTGTGATACATGAGAGAAAAAAAAAGAATAAGATCCAGTGAAGTTAAGAGTATTTGTGTGTTTTACCTTTATGCAGACGTCGAGATTCACTTTCCTTATTGGATAAACTGAGGATTCTTGGAAGAATACTGCCACAACTTGTACTCTGTATCAGAGGCTGATGGGACTGTGAAGAATCAAGAAGACGGAGAAGAAATGGGCACTTCATATTCTATTTATAATAAACAATACATCCAAAAGAGCAAATGGTGAGAAAAAGAATCGTCTCTGCCATAGTTTTCGTAAAAAACCTTTGTTTCTGACAAGAGCCAGACGAACACTAAACAAAAACTAATGCTCAAGGACAAAAACGGGACGGGTTTGTGCAACTCCTTGTGCAGTGAGGTTAGACATGCACATCACAAATAGCTCCCATGCTCCCTATTTCTCATGAAAACGTGACAAAATGTCAGCACTTTGGAGGAAGAGCAGACATATGGACACATTTTGCATTTGATATAAAAAAAAATAAGATGCTCTGTGAACCATGTGGAGCAACTCCCACCTGTAAAAACACTGCAAATGTTGACACTGAATCAACTTCAGACTTAATACAATAATATTTAGTCGAAAGTTGCTGTCAAAATTGTTATTATTATTATTTTTTTACATAGACAATCATCTCTGTACCTTTGTGGGGAAGCTGCGCCCGAGTGTTGCGCACATAAACTGGGGGTTCATGGCGGTTGTGGTTTTCTTCCTAGGTAACGTGTCACTTAAATGTGAGCCACTTTCTTTCTCAGACCTCTTCCTCTCCTCCAGCAGACGGAAATGCTGATCACACACACACACCCACACACAGTAATGAACACATACAGAGAAAACATGAACACAATTACCAACTCAACTTCTTTTGAAAATGGCAATTATTCATTTCACTTTCAGTCACATATCACTGTCCCCATCCTTTAAGTGTAATGTGAAGTCCCCAAGTGAAGGATATATAATGTCTTACTCTGGTGCCATCTGCTGGTAGAATCAATGTCACAGTGGCAGAAACGCATTCTTCCTTTTCTTAACCCATATTCAATCATTTTACTCTTTAGACAAACTGATCTAGTTTCAATGTAATATGCTTGTGATATAAAAATAAACACTCAGTTGTTTACACACCAACACACACACATACAGTTGTGTTTTAATATGTCTGTGGGGACATCTAATTGGCATAATGTTTTCCCTAGCCGCTTACCCTAACCCTAACCGTCAAAAATGAATGCCTAATCCTAAACCTAAGGCTAAACTGAACCATAACCTAATTGTAACCCCGACGCTAAAACCACATTTTGAGTCTCAAAAATGCCTTTAAACCTGTTGGGACGGGGATTTTATTCCCATAAGAGCTGTGAGTCCTCACAGGTATAGTAGGATGACAATTTTTGGTCCCCACAAAGATATTTAAACATGGTATACACATTCACATCCACACACACACGCACACACACATACCTGCCTGTGTTGCTGATGGCGCATTTTGACAGGAAGGGGAGGTGGGGGGGAGTCGGGGAGAGGGGAAGGGTCTCGATATGTCACCATGTTCTCTGGCCAGTGCACAGAGGGTGTTTTTGGGAGGGGGCGGGGATTTAGACGGGAGGAAGAAGAAGGAGAGGAGGAAGAGGAGTGACAGTCGGCAGGTGAGGAAGAACAACAGAGCTTCGGAAAAAGAAAGGAACATTGTCAGAAAGCTGAAATGAGCGCAGAAACAGGGAAACAAGCTGGGGGAGAGAAGCCGCCGCACACTTTGCACTATCTGCCTCGGTGTACTTATCTAGACACGATAAACCCGCCACATCACTACACACACCTCATCCTCCGCTGGTTTGGGGGTGTCCTCATCAGGGAAAAGGGTTGCCTCGGGCTCAGGAGAGGCTTTGGGCAGAGTGAGGGCGGGAGCAGGTTTAGGGTCTTGCCCAAGCTGTGAGTAAAGCTCATTGATTTCACTGACTGTGACATAGCCCTGCAAGGTGTCATGTGGAGAGAGAAGGGGTGAGGCATAGCGGGAAATGAGTTAGCCATATTAATGTGTTACGTCAACTGTGGAAATTAGTTGTTAGAACAACGCAAAAATTTAGTGGCAACTTCAGAAATAAGTTATTTACACACAACACTGTTAACACGAGACAAAGGACACGCTAACAAGATTATTTCAGCATTAATATACAGTACGTGGATGTAACAAAATCAGCTTCATCTCAAATTTCTGGAAATTCTAGTCCTGCGTTACACGAGCTAGCAGTTAGAACAAGAGGCCACAAAGGCAAAACGAAGAAGAAGACTGGGAATAAAGAGCACAAAGGGAAACAAAAAATAAAGTAGAACACCGAAAGGGAAATATTAGCTCAGAAAGGCAAAGTACCTCTGCATTCTTGAGAAAAATAGAGGAAAGGAGGGAGCGACACACATCAGCCAAAGAGGCTGAATCCTAGCAAGAGGAAAAGGAAATCATAGCCATTAAAATCAGGATATCGCCCGTTCCAGGACTCGTAAGTAAACCCAGCAGCCGCCAGTCACACCTACCTCTCTCAGGGTGAAACTTCGGCCACCGGTGAGGTCAGCGTATTTTCTTTCCAACCCAGCCAGGCTTTCTTTCTCCTGACAGACGGACACAGACACAAAATGAACTCCTCCCGTCATTAATACAGAGCACAGCACGCACATATGAACATGAAATCTGCCATACTCTCTGCAGCATGGACTCAAGGTTGCTCCTCTCATTCAAGAAGCTCTCCTTCTCTCGTTGAGCCTGCTGCGTAATCTGCACCGCCTGCTTCTTCAGAGTTAACAGCCGCTCCTGCGAGAGGGAGAGTGGAACAAACTCATCAAGTGCTCGTAGCCTACTTATGAAGTACGACTCCAACATTTCTGCTAACGCTGCAAATCTAAACAAATGAACATTTATAGAGCAATTTGAAACGACAGATTAAACAGGCTGGGTTTTTAAATCAATTTTAGACAGAACAGCCTTGTGAGAGTTGACAGTTTTGCCCAAGTTTGACTTCAAAGAACAACCAAGAAGAGAGCTGATACCTTGCGGGTGACAGTGCTGCGCTGGTAGTCTGCGATCTCCCGGAGAAGCTGCTGCGTGTGGGTCTCCTTCTCCTCATCCTGCCTGCTTTCTCTCTCGAGCTGCTGAAACTCCAGGTCCTCAAAACGCTTTGTCTCTGCCTCAAGCACTTCGCAGTCCTGATACACACAATAAAAAAGATAATACAAGTGTACACTATTGCTCACAAATGTTTCAGTTGTCACTGGTAGTAGTGGTATGATTTTAGCTTAAACCTGCTTGATACTATTTAAGTCAGGATGATTTGGTGGCCTTTAATCATCTGAAGAGCTGGTCCTGTTCTTATGATATTTTGGGCTGGTACCTTAGGATCACATAACCAAGCAGTCAGCCTTTCTTTGCTACTAATGTTTTAATTCTTTTTTTCTTTTTCTTTTTTTTTGATCACAGAAATGTACTGTAGCACATCCTGCAGTTTGGTATTGCCCTAATAATTACCTGAAAGTAACACAAGCATAATAGGTGGTAATCAGCATCAGTGTTATCTTTCATGGCTAAACTTACTTCCAAAGCTGATGCTGCTTGATGAAGCTCTCCTAAACTTAAAAAAAATTGTTTTCACTAAACCCAAACTTCTTAAATTGCAATAAAAAACTAGAAAAACTCAACTGTTCCAAAACTTTGCATGCTTTTGTAGTCCCCACATTAGAGAAAGAACATCAAGTATACGTGCAAGTGTCCATTAAAAAAAACCCTTCTCACACAAAAACCTCCATCTACTAATACTAGATAAAAAATACCAACGTTGAGGTTTTCTAATCATTTATCAAATACCACATCTCATTCCATAACATACGCAGACACGGGTATGCAAACCAGACAGTGAAAACTCTAATGTGTCATCAACATTAAACATGCACCAACACATCACTATTATTTGGCTAAACATGCAGCATGTCACACACCATAAGCATTCGCCCCAAAGTGAAGATGATTTAAATGTGCTGCCTCTTTGATAAGCTGTTTTAAAGAACAGATGCTCATCAAACACAAAGGGTGAAGCTTTTAGACGTTACACCTGACAAACAAATACCAAAGCCTGACACTTCAAAAATTATATATAAAGATAAAGAGAGAATGTCAGATAGCATGAAACAGGTTAGTGATCAGAGGTGGCTGCTGGGAGAACATTAGCTCTGAGCGTGTGCCATGTTCACATGCAAGTATGCATTTATGTTTGATATTTTCTGGAATGTGTGTGATATCCATTGGCTCTCCCATTATATTTTTCTTAATATATGTATATGCGTGTGTTTATGTGTATATGTGCGTGTGTTTGCGTGTACTGACCCTGGCTAGCTGCTCCTGCAGGGGCTCCTTGGTGGCCTCAGGACAGCTGTCCAGCTGGGAGCGCTGCTCACACACAATCTGAGCCAACCTTTCTACTCTGCCCTTTTCTGCCTGCAGCAGCTTGCACGCCTGGCAGGCAAACGTACGTACACACAGATGCACACACACACATTCCCACACGAGGACATACACCATGTACACGTTTGTTTATGTGTACATATAGACAAAAAAAAGACAAACACACACACACGCATACACACACACACAAACAAAGGACAGAGAGGATGGCAGAGTTAGTGGGGATTGGGGAGCAACAGTTAGTTACTACAGCGACCAGGTCAGTACGGATAGGCTAGTGGGTGGGGAGGGAGGGAAAGCTGGAGGGAGCGCAGTGGAAAACTGATTAATGTAAATGATGTTATCAGATTTTACTCCTGCCATTTTATCAGTTTTTTTTTTTTTAATGAAGGCAAATGATTGAAATGATTAGGTGAGAAAAGAGAGTGTGCATGTATGGAATGGCACAACAGAGGTTAACTAACACACTGATGGCCCTTTCTATAAAAAACACAAAACACACATTCACCTAGAAATCTGTGCAAGCACTCAACTTCATCTACTCTTCAACCAAGAGGGCTGCACGGATCTACCCGATCACTTTTCTTTCCCTAACTTGAAGATTTACCCTCCACTGGCAGATGCCGGTGCAGGAAATTTCAGAGTGAGTCCAGGCCTCCGTCGAACACAGGCCAAACCGAAGCACGCGCTCACACACGGATGCACACCAGAAATACCGTCCATTTATCCGCTTACACCTCCCACTCTGTCAATAATATCGAATGGTGTTATAAATGTAGAAAAAATATAGGCACACTTGCTTCCCTGCACTTGCCAAACAGGATCACTTGATGACCGCTACTCCCTGGACAGTATTAGCAGATATATATTTGGACCAGAGGGAGCATGAGAAGGATTAACACCTACTGCCTGGGTCTCTCAGTTGCCTATGTATTTTTAATGCCATTCAATGCATGTTGCTAGTAAAAATATAGGCTGTATGAGTGTGTGGAGATGGCTTTTCAAACACCTTAAAGGATTTGTGTTTCTCCCTCTTTGGATGACCATACGTATTCAAAGGCAAAGTTAAGCAAATTCAAAGGGATCTCTAACTTTTAACCCAACTGGGTTAAAGATGATACAGAGGTCTGTAAGCATACCAATCTAAGTGTATCAACTTAATTACCTTTTCTTTTTCCAGCTGGGACTGGGTCTCTAGGTTAGCCATCTTGTTGTGAAGCGCTTCCAAAGCATCTTTTTCATGTTGAAGAGCTGCTATCTCTGACTCCTGCTCAGCTTCAACTAGAGCTCGCTCAACCTCGACCTTTAAAATAAAAAATTAAAAAAACACACGCGCACACACACAATACTCAGTTTTAAACCACTACTTTATATCTGTGCTCTAATCAAAACATTTTCATTCATCTTCGATTAATCTTGACAATAAATGAATCAATAAATTAAGTAAATATCATCATTGTCTACATACCTCTTGGGCAGATTCCTCAATTTGATTGTCCAGCTCTTTGATCTTTTGTTCCAGTTCCTCCATGTTGTTCAGGACCTGGATTCTCTCCTCCTCCACGCGCCTCACTTCCTCCTCTGAAGGGATCGTGTCCTGTCCACGATGGCGAGCTGCATCCTCCAGAGCCTGGTAATATCATCATAAACGCAGTCGCTGATTAACTTGTGCTAACATGCACTCACATTGACATTTTTGCAAGCTCCAACACTGGCCGTTCACAGCAAATATCTGTAACAACAATCACCGATGCCACAAATGGAAAGGAAAACGTATGGGCTGCATACATAAACACAAATGCCAGCTGTCAGTTCCAAATGCTAACACTTATCCTGCTCTAATCTAATAAATGGACTGTAAATATCTCCCATCTGTGCGCGTGTAGGATTTATGTCAATACTTTTCAAGTATTAGGAGGGATCCTTGTCATGGTTATGTTTTCCAGGATGAATGGGGAGCATAAACACTTCCTGTATAGATCCAAATTAATATTTTCATAAGTCGACCAAAGTCAAAGGTCCTTCTTACTGCATGCAGCAGAAAAAACACATACTTCTATCATTTTACCAACTCAACAGAGACTAATGTTTCACAATATTCTTCTGTATGAAGTCTTCAGCACGTATAAAGTCTGTAGACCATCAAGGCCTTACACATTTTTATATTTTCTAATTTAATTTCACTGCATTTATTTTACAATACTGGAATAATTAGTTTTTTTTATTTATGTTTTCTTCTACTTTTTTGAATTAAGGTCAAAGGTTTATATGAATCTACTGAACAAACACAGTTCTGTATACTAGTTCATCTTATACACCAAATTACATTTGTTTTTGCTCTTGATAACACCTCATTGGTACTGCACTCACACACACAAGTTCTAACAATTACAAAATAAGTGTCCTGTGTCTTGCACCTCATTTGTCCTGTGTGCGCGTGGCGAAGGTGTGGGGGCAAAGCTTCGCAGACTGATGGCAGGCGATTCGGCCCTGTTGTCTCGGTGACCGCTGCTACGCCTCCGTCGTACCTGTAGGTCATCATCATAGTAACCGTTCTCCGATCCAGGGGAGGTCGTGTGCCCATTTCCGACTGTTCCACTAACAGCCGAAGAGTCAGAAAAGACAGATGGTGTGTCATCGTCTTCGTCGTTCACTTGCAGCTTCTCAAGCTCCTGGTTGATCTTCTGCAGGTCTGCAACAGCTGAAGTGGGGCTGGTGGCTGTGGCGCCTCCGTCTCTTTCAGCTCGTCCCAGCTCGGAGCAAAGAGACAAGATGGTCTCGAGCCGCTGTCGCTCCTGAGATGATGGCAGACATAAAGGCACAGATGTGTATGGGTATGTGCACGTACATCAGTGTCAAATACTATTTAAGATCATGTTATTAACGTTGCTGTCCAACATAGCTGTATCTATAAACACGTAGTCACTGGCTATTTAATCATGCATATAGGCTTAGAAGTGCTTCACGAATACAATGCAACCCTATAGTTATGGAGTTTAGTCATGTTTTAAGTAATGATATTACCTCAGGAAGCATCACAGAAGTCAGTCCTTCTAGTTAAAACTTTCGTATTTAGTCCAAAATAAAGAAAAGTAGCATTTACTTAGTACTCAGAATGATCCGTTCCTATATGTGGAGCTAATTAGGTGTAATATTTGCAGATTTTAGAAGGAACATTTCTTCTCACTGGGAATCCCTGGAGTGAGCACTTCTCCCTGCCAGTGCATAGCTATATGCGGGGCACTACGGAAGCTGCATAGAGTCAAAAATGCCTCTTGCAGGTTCAGCAGTTACTTCTCTCGAGGGTTACGTATGTGAGCCACACGGCCAGCCTGTGTTAGTAATATTAGATACAGAGAGGGGGGGAAATGGATAGAGGTGTGTGTGTGTGAGTGATAGAGAGGAAGAGTGAGCTAATGAGAAGGTTGGCCAGCTGTCAACCATTCAGTTATTTCAGAAGCAACATATAAAAAAGCATCAAACACATTTTACCATACGTAATTAGACTGGTGCAGGGACTGAATCTTTACACAACACATACAAACCCCAATTAAAACATGTAACACGAACCAGGAGCTGGCACAAAACATGTCCGTGTCAGTTTGTCACCTTGTGCTATTCTAATGGGCATAAGCTCGTGTGGAGCCTCTATAGTAATCAGCTGTCAACTAGAGCGAGAGACAGAAATAAGAGGGAAAAGACACGGACAGATGAGAGGAAAGCTGGAGAAGGAACGAAAGACAGGGACAGTGTAAGACAGTGAAAGAAGAGAAGGACAGGAAACGAGCCGGGAAATTTTTGGCCAAACAACACGCTTTCCAGTTGAAATTTAAAAACTAATCTGACAGTAACTCTAAATTCATTTTAAAAGAAGTTTGCGTGCCTTTATTTAACACAGACATTAATTTCAGCTTTCTTTTTTTAGCATTCTCCTGTTTCAGTTCTGCTCCTTTATTTATTCAGGACGCTCCAAAGTTATTTACATGCATTACACAAGCTAGTCTGCTAAGTGCAGATACATTTGAGGTTTATAACTTCTGTTTGACTCTTACTTGTGTTCTTACATTTGGTGCTGATAATTAAGATATATTTACTATATTTAATCAACCAAATTATTTTGGGGAAATGCTATTTTTTAAAGATGCCACTAGGGGGCAGACAAAAACAAGACAATAAGGCTAGACTGAAACGCCATAAATGCTGCTACATCTCACCTTTAATCATCTGATTCAGGTAGAGATGAAGACATGTACGTGATTATAACTCCCTGTATAATGTGGAATGATATAAACACCAGGGCACACACTAAAAAACAGGGAGTCGGTATAGTTTCAACCCAGCTAAGTGCAACACAATTCACTCCCCTCATCTTCATACCGGCAAAAGAGAAAATCCTCAAATCATGAAAGCTGAAAACCACGCTCAAAAGAATCGGGAGGATTGTCAAAAGCCACCATCAAAACTGTTCTTTAAATCAGGGACACTGAGACACTTTAATTGTGAGAATATGGCTGAGTGAAATAGAGAAATAGAAAGAGAGGGATCGCGAGTTCAGTTGTCATTATATGTTGATAATATGTGTTTATCCACCTGCTACAATATAACTCTGTAATCATCTTGGTTTCTCTTACCCACATCTGACTGATGTGTTCTGTGGCTCCTTAGCACAGCAAACCACACTGGGTGGACCTCCAGATGACTGACATAAACATGAACCCCATATGAACACACATACACACACAATCCAAGTACAGGGTTAAGAATAGTGCTGTTAGTATGGGCTAACTGCCATGAGCACCTGTCAAGTGGTGAACCTCACTGTGTGCCTGTGTTAAGCTCCCTGGGAGAGTATGTTTGAGAGAGCAAGCGGCAGGAAAGCATTCCTACACTCATTCCATGTTTGGTGTCGTTGTATTTGTGTACAAAATAACATTAAACTTTAAACACCCTGCTCTCCTGCTTATATTCAATCTATCCGAATAAGCTTAGCTGGAGGATACTCTCTATATGATCCCTTAAGCTTACACATCTGCTAAAATTAATCAAACTCACCAGTCTCTCTACCTCCTGCTCACGGAGTCTCTCCTCTTTTTGGCGTTGGTGGTAGTCTGTCAGTTCTTCCTTCCCACTTAGGGAGCTGATGCTCCCCCTTCTTTCCCTGAACCCCCCTGGCGGGGTCACCCCTGCTTTGCCAAATGACTGCCTCCTCTCCCCCAGACCAATTCCAGTTTCCAGGCCAGCTTTCCCAAATGAAGAACTCCTCTCTCTAAGTCCCAGTCCCGGTGCAATGGTGAGTTTTTCTTGCTCCACCACAGACATTTCTGCTCCTGAGGAGGTGTCATTGCTGCTTAGCCGTTCTTGTTCTGGAGGGCTCGAATTTATAGAGCTGATGGAGCCTATTGAGCTGGTAGAGGTCAGGCTGAGTTTTTTGGCAACCCTAGGAGAAGAGGAGCCCCCTGCTCTGGATGGGATTGTTACATCTGGTGGAGTTGATGTGGATGTGGAAGAGATAGAGTGGGAGGTGGAGCAGGAGGAAGTCCTAGGGGAAGAGAGAGAGATCAACACGACACCTTCACCTTGAGCTGTGATCGGGCTTTTATTCCTGTGTGCGGCTTGCTGACTGGAGTGACTAGACTTGTGGTTGAGGTCAGCGTTTTGGCCGTTGCTGTATTGCTCTTTGCTAAATTTGTAATCCTCAGCAGTATCGGACCGCCGTGGAGGCAGCGTTGACAAAGTTAGCACTCCATTATTATTGTCACGGGGAGACGGGGAGGGACAGAGGCGTGGCAGTGAGCGGCTGTGTCCTCCCGCTGTCATCCCACTCAGCGAGCCTGCTGAGTATTTTCTGGTTCGACTAGTGGGCGTCGGCTCCTGGTTCCCCTGGCTCCCATAGTTGCGGCGTCCTAGACGGGGGCTAGAGGGCATGCTGGTCGCGCCCCCAGAAGATGGAGTGTGGGATGATGAAGAAGACGGAGGAAGAGAGAGGAGATAGTTCTCACTACTGGTAACAGAAGTGGAAGATCCGCCACCATTCCAGGTGGAGAGTAAAGGAGAGGAGCTCTGACTGTGAAGTCGTCGGCTATCGCTGATGCTAAAATTGTCCTGACTGCGACCAACTGAAGAGCGCGAGGCCAAAGAAGAAGAAGGGTCGGAACGTCGCCCGGGGGAAACAGGGGGAGCAGATTTTAAAGACAAAGAGGGACGATCGGAGCTATAGAAACGCCTTGCCTGTTCCTGATAGGCTGACGAAGATGTGGCAGGACTGGAGACAGGTGTGGTGGGGGGAGACTGAGAGACAGACAAGAAAAAAAATGTGCGATTAGAAATATATAAGAATTCAGTTTTCTTATGGAAGCTATAGAAAGGAACAAATGAAGAAATGGAAATACACAAATATGAACATTTTGACGCTTTATCAGATTAAAGCATTTACATTGTAATATAAATTATCATTCACAATCCCTGTTAAAGCGCCCTGTACAGAGGTAATGTTGGCGCTAAAGGATGACCGACCTGTGTCACACTGAAGTAGGAGGGGTTGGCATTCCCGTTGGCTCTCAGGCTGTTTTCAAGGGCTATTTTCTTACGCTGCAGGGTGTCCATCAAGTCCCGAAGTTCAGATGCTGATCGCATGCCCCTAGCACTACTGGTGCCGCCCACAACTGCATGGCTATAGTCACTGCTAAACTTCAGGTAGTCTGGACAGGATTAAACAGAAAAGAAAGTATATCTATAACATGGGAAAGGTGGGTTAAACATATACAAAAGGTATCGAATGGCTAGATAGAAAAATAGATACAGAAAGGGGAAAGAGAAACAGGGAGAACAAATATGGAAATTATGTGTGAAGAACCAGGTGAAGACAGCGGAAGGAAAGAGGGAGTGGCGAATGAAAATAAAGGGAGCGAGAGCGAGCGAGAGATTTATGTATAGTTAAACCTGCAACTATTCATAAATGGGACCCTTGGCAAAACAAACTCAAACCAAACAAAACGCAACTATCCCCTAGAATAGGAAACAATCCTGTCCCACACACACACACACACACACACACTGCGTGCAAATACACACTCACACAAAACCATCCATTAGATCCAAGACAAACAGTTTAACTCGAGTTCAGTTCCTCAGTATAGGATTTGGTAGATGAGATAAACCACAAAATATTCTGGAATACCCTCACGAGCCCCCCCCGCCCTTCCTTAAGCCTTTTATTTAAAGTAGCTTCAGCAGTTAAGGGGGCTTTTTTCCCCCTCAAAACCTCAGCTGAGTCAATTTTTACTTCCTTCCTGCTGGATTTACAAATAAACTATCATTTTCTTTTAATAGCATTGCTAAGATTGGCAAAAGTATGTCAGCCTGATAGCTCCGGTTTCATTTGGTGCAAAATTCCAACAAAGAAAACAGTAAATATCTTCTAAAAAAGGCCAAGCAGGTGAAAACACTTAGGCTATAGTAATGTGCACAAACCTTGCCCGGTTTTCAAAATTATCTGTGGCTTTATGTGGAAAAGGAGCTATTACAATGTTCAAGCTTAGACCACCCAGTGTTTAACAACCATATACACCCACACACACACACACATATACACACTTTCCTGCAACTGTGGCTCCGCCTGTATGTTCCATGTGTAAAAGAAAGTGAGAACCTGGAGCACCTAAAAGTGCATGGATAGATTATAGATGAATATAAGCCTGTGTGAGAAAATGTCAAACCCTTACTTGGTGGAGTGAACTGAGGCAGAAAGTGAAAGACATCATAAGATCTAGAAACATGCAGGCATGCTCTCACACACTCACACACACACACTCACACACACAGGGTGTTTGTGTCCATACAAGGGCAGATTTACACTGGAGAGCTGGTGCGCATCAACTCTCTCCTTTCATGATTGTTCTCTTCTCACATATTCAGTTGCATTTGTGTGGGAGCCCTCTCTTTAGTTGGAGGTCTTCAAAGTCAGGGTTGGTGACGGTGAAGAATATCACTGCCCATAATAATAATCTTTGCGTGAAGCTGTGGAAGAAATGATCAACTTCCTTGTATCTGCCTGGTTAAAGAGCAGGTTTTTCACTGAATACAGAAGCGTCACACGTGCGCGCACACCTCGGGCACCGCTCGATAAATCGCCTAGGAGACAGCAGAGTCCAGATGTATCGCCGTGGCAATGGACGGACACCATATGACCAAAACATTCCAATATGCTTTGAATTTTAGGTTTTGGAATGTGCGTGAAAGTGCGTTTGTGCATTTGGGAAAGACATTTGAGAAGACTGAGAGAAACACCTGCCCCCACCCTACCACTGACTCTTCCCTCCCACCACTTTCAGGCAGCAGCCATGGTTAATGTGCACAGAAAAGTTGAGCTCACATGCATTCTCCACTTTTTTTCCCTGCCAGTTAGTTACATGAAATACGATTTTTGAAATCTGAATTTATTTATATTTTTTATGGTTCAACCTGGTCATTAAATTGTGTCAGTGTGGTCCTCCAATTGGATGTAACCCATCTGGAGTGTGACTACCTGAAACACTATACTGACATAACAGTCAAGTGACTAGCGAGAAGAGCAGCAGACGTTACACCAACAGCTGGAGCACTGACGATGGCAAAGAAGTGAAAAGCAAATAAAGTAATGATCAAAAAGGCCTGCATGTATATACTCGAATGGCAAAACCAAAAAAAAAAACAAACCAAAGAGGGATCAAGCACAGCTCAGGGTCAGCCCCTTGTGTGTTGTACCTGTGTTGTAGGCTAAAGCAGATACAGGACTCTTTTGGGGAAGCATGCTCTTCATTCTGCTGGCTTCCTCAGGATGGTTGAACCGGAAGAAATAGGATTTTCCCAGACACAAAGAATAACCTGAAAGGGAAAACACAAACAGACATCTCTAATCACTGAGACAAATGTTGCGAAATCTACAGATAACCAGGTAACATATGAAGCTATCGTGGCACAGAATACACCATTACAACATCCACATTACAGCGCGTATGTGAAGAGTTAAGTCTTAAGTAGAGCTTTAAATTAATGTGAGCCTGAGTGTTTATTCACAGCTAGACACACTTGCACACGCTCAGGCGCAGCAGACGACTGTGTTTGCCCTGGCCATCAATTAGCCTGAGAGGGCCAGGTATTAAACAAGATCTCAGGGTCACAACCTCTGTAATACACACAGGCAGCCACAGCTGTCCAAATACTTGAGATGGCAACAGAGAGGAAGAGCGGCGCTGACACAGATACAGGAGGTCTGGTGTGGGAAAAACAGAGAAAAAGAATAAAAGAATGAAAACACTGCATTGATGCACTTTTTGAGCCAAGGAGGAAAGAAAGGCTGATGGCCAGTTTTCTTAAATCAACAGGTCAATGCGGGTCTCTCTTCTACTTGCATTGTTGAAAAGCCCTGTCAATGTAAAACCCCCATAACGTTATGTGTAAGAGTCTAAAAAATCACCTCCTTAATAGCTCCATTTCAGTTACATCAGATTCTTTGGACGTGAAGTCAGACGTAACCACTGAGGCAGGAGGAGGGGGTGTGGAAAAAGACTGAATGGAAAAATGTCCAGATTGTTTTCATCCTCTCTTTTTTGCTCGTTCTCCTTTCATTTTTTTTTTTGAAGCCTTTTCTTTCTCACACTTATGTCAAATCTTATAAACTGCTGAGGCAGAAAAGCTGCATTAACAGCAGAATTCAGCATTACAGTTGAAATGAAAGAGGTCGTGTCTGTCTAGACATTACCTTAGAGCGTTTCACAAGCAGCCCCCCCTCCAATACACACAGTTCTCAGCATAGGGGGGGCTCTGATTGCGGCTGCAATGTGAAGTGGACAACGCAAGCACGCACACACACACATGAAAACAGCGTAAGAAGTGTTTAGTCTGCACAGCTGGACTGTGAAGCCCTCAAATCCATACTTATATAAACATGAGCTTGCAGGTTTGGCCACAACGTGTGAGTGGGATCATGACCGATAAAAGGTGCAGTGCCTCCGTGAAGAGATTGAGGGCAACACACACAGAGACAAGCATCACTGTGTCAGCGAGTATGAGTAAGATCTAATAATAAGCGTTTCTCCTTGCCAGACGTGAGTAAAGGTGTAAATCTTCAAAACGTCTATCTGTGTGTGTGTGTGTTGGAACATGCCCTGTCACAGGGTCTGCCTAATGAATCCCAGTACCTCTCAGTATTTAGCGTAACGGCAAACATAGACATGGGCTCACAAACAAACAAACACACACACATACAGCAGTCAGTGCTTGTAAAAATCCAATTTCCTACCCTCAACAGCCACTTTGAAAGTGGATGGTAACGTATGACGTCCTGATTTGTTAACAGACACCAACCATCCTGTCTTTTTAATTTCCTCCCATGTCCTTCACTTACAAGTAACTCTTAATTAATTCTCTCCTGATTTCGACCCTCAGCATGAACAAATAGCTTTGAAGATATGAGTCTACACAACAAGGGCAGACAAACTCTGTGTGTATAATTCACATCTAAATTAATCTGTGATTCAAGTCTGCTGTCTTTAATAACTTTGGTGGGGGTAGGTGGGGGGGTGCACTACCGACAGAGACACCATCCACAACAAAAACTGCTCTAATCTCATTCACGTGTTCACTTGTTTACCAGCAAATTAAGTTTGCCCCCCCCAATTGGTGCACTCTTCCCCGCGCACACATATACGCGCAGACCCTTTCCAACAACAACAAAAGCTGAAATTAGCCTGTATATACATTTATGGGATAATTTAAAGTTTGCAATCTACAAAGTCAGACCTCAGAGTCTTTGAGGACGCAGATGGAGCCCGAGCTGTACGCCTGGAGCCAATTTCTATCCCCATGTAGATCTGCGCTCTCTCGCCACAATGTTATGGGAGGAGAAACTTAAATCTGCTTCTCTGTTTGGTTAACATCAGAGAAGGAATTGCCAATTTGAGACCATTAAGCTAGAAGGAAAAATAAACCAATTTCAAAGGCGCAAACACATCCCCTGATGAAACCCAGCTACCTGCTACTCGATCAGGTGTGACATTCACGGCAATCACACCCAACAATAGTGGTGCAACGTCAACTAAAATTATCCCTGAATTTGAAACATATCAGAAAAATGATGCCCTGGCTATGATCCCTATAATATCCATGGCGTTGACATTAAATCTCAGACTGAATGTATTCACTCATGAAATGAGTACACACACAAACAGGTCCCAGTGGGAGAGGAAATTGTCCTCAAAACCACAAATTAACCCTCTCCCAGGCACAAGGACATACTAGTAACACCATGAAAACACAGACTGGTGTTTCTCAGGAGAGTCAGAGCAGATTAGTCATTCCATGTCTCACATGCTCACACTCACAGGCCTAATTTGTCCCCTCACAAACTAAGGACCGTCTGCTGTATTTCAAATCTTATCAACAAATAATCAACTTCCCTCAAGCAAAGGATGCAGACCTGGAAAGAAAGGAAAGAATAAAGAAAACATAAAAGGATAGGTTTCATCCACTTTATGGTGTAAAACTGGGAAAAGCAAAATCCAAATGTTCTGGGGGTGGGCAGGCATGAGATTACAGTTGAGGATAATAACATCCGTGACAAAGAGGGAGGTTTTATTTTCACGTGTCAGGTATCCTGACCACTGAGTCTGCCTTTCTCACCATGAACTACATTACATCTGTACTGGCACATGTGTGCGAACTCACCAGCTAACTTATAACCCCGAGACAGCCACACAAAGTTCATTTACATTAAAAAGGTGCAGACAAAACGCTGTGATGGAACAGTGCCAGAATCTGGCTAAAAATAAGAAAACAAACCACCAAGTGAGCAACACAGGTGACTCACACCTCTAACCTGCTGTAATAATGATGCACGTGATTTAGTGACCTATGCAATAATTACAGTGTTTCGCCATTTCCAGCAAGCAACAAGCAAAGATCAGTACATCAGACAAGAGTTCAGTAACAGTGTGCATACTACTGACCTTTAGACAAAAAAAAAAAAAACAAAAAACATCTATTTTG
>VUQR01007552.1:50655-71398 GCA_015108515.1 Hemichromis elongatus | reverse complement strand
TATATGCCCTACAATAGACTCGCAACCTGTTGATGATGCATCTCACCTGTGACAGCTGGGATAGGCTCTAACCCCTTCATAACCCTGACTTGGACAAGTGGGTAAGAAAATGTGATGGGGAAAATGCATAACTATGTTTTTTGGAGTTTTTTGGAGTGCAGCAGTTCTCTTTGATTTTTTTTTTATCAAATACTTGGCGATGGTAGGGACAAGCATCTCCTGAAAGGTGAGCAGCTATCAAAGCGCAAGCGATCCAGACAGGTGCACTGAAGCCCGATGGGCTGGCGTCCGCTCCTCATAACAAATCGAAATCGGCACACAGCCCCGATCTGGTCACGGCTTGTTTCCATTCATCTGACCCCCTGTTTCTGACGCTTGTTTAAATGTCAGGATGGTGGCTTACCTTCACCGTGCTATCATCACGCCGCCCGTCTCTCTCTCTCTCTCCCTCTCTCCTGTCTGTTCTCCTTCTCTATCTCCTCTTCCCCCTTTTGTGTTATTTGTCTTTAGCTCAGCTCAGTGAGTGCACTGCCAAAACCATGTGAAAAATGGGCTAGAGAAGAGGTCAGTCATCTCTGAGAGAGTGCTATTAAGAGAGAATCAGCCATTGGAAAGCCACGGTAGTAACAGACCTTCTACTTGCTGACTAACGTTGTGGTGTTTATATATTGTCAAAGAGAAAAAATGTTCTCCACATCAGTTTAAAATAATTATGCTTTTGTATATACCGTACAAGGCATTGCAGAGATTAATGACTAATTTATCAGTTAATTACCAAAGACTCTAGATTAGTCACCATTGGATTTTTTACACTGATACAAAAAAAAATTGCTCAAATGGCGGAGTTATGGCTAACATGGCGAAAAACTTTAAAACGACTTAACTTTTTGAGAGCTCAGTGCTGTACGTCAAGCTGCCCACTGTAGATGCATAAAATATGTAATTTCTAAAACTAAAAGTACGAACCAATAAAGGTGGTGATGGAGATGATAGTGACTTGTGTGTCCAGCACCTCGACATGTGCTCGAATGGATTGAGATGTGGTGAGCTTGGAGACTAAGTCAGCGCCTTAAACCTGTTATTGTGCTCCTCAAACCGTTCCTGAATCATTTTTGCGTCATGTCGGGGTGCATTATCCTGTTGAAAGAGGCCACAGCCATTACAGAATACCATTTCCACGAAAGGGTGTACATGCTCTAGTGCAGTGTTTCCCAACCTTTTGGAGCCACGGCACGTATTTCACATTAGAAAAATCACACGGCAAACCACCAGACAAAAATGTCACAAAAAGCATATTGATCATTTTTCCCCCACGCGCCAGATATAGCAGAGTTGGTTCGGTTTGTTCCCAGTATGCCCTTTTTGCTTTCTTCTGACCACTACTCATGCTAGCACCTTCATCTGGGTCCACAATTTCTCCAGGACCACGGTCACACTGACTATTTATTTTTTTCAAAATTACATAATAGCATGACTATTATGTAATTTCTTCTTAGTTTTCTTCTGTTTTTCTAGCAGTAGGCAACCCATTTAATTGGAGCAGGTAGTTGTACTGCCCCCTAGTAGAAGAGAATGTAATGGCTCTGCCCGTTACTCACGCTGGTCACTTGGAGTACTAATCAGGTGGAACCAGATGATCTTCCACGGCACACCTGATAATTTCTCATGGCACACCTATGTGCGGCACCACAGTGGTTGGTAAACACTGCTCTAGAACAATGCTTAGTTGGGTGTTATAGGACAAAGTAACAGAACCCAAGGTCTCCCAGTAGAACACTGCCCAAGCCAATACACTGCCCCTGCCGACTTTCCTTCTTCCCATAGTGCACCCTGGTGCCAGGTGTTTCACAGGTAAACCTGGCCTTCCACATGATGTAAAAGAAGTAGCACTCTGACGTAATTTAGCCATCGCTGTTTGTCCCTTGTGAAGTGTGCTTAAATCTTTATGCTTGCTTGTACTTTGAGGACAAAATGTTCACTTCCTCCCTAATATATCCCACTCATATCAGGTGTCACAATGAAGAAATAATCAGGGTTATTTACTTCACTTGTTAGTGGTCATAATGTTATGCCTGATTGGTGTTCACTGATAACTGGGAAATGTTTGGTGGGTGAGCTGCTAATGACACTTTATTTATTCACAAACCTCCAAAATGACTTCTCAAATAAGCAGGTCACAAGCAAGTAGCCATAAAAATACTAGTAATCTCTTAACAACACAGGCGCAGTGCTTCCTCTTTATTACCCCTCAGGAAAAGTGGTTTTGGGCACTCAGTTTTTCTCTTATCAAGCAGCACATACTTGGAATGCAGTACCCACAGAATTAAGGAACATGATGTTCTTTACTTTTTTTTCCCTCTAAATCTATAAAACAGTGCTTATTGGACAATCAGACAAATTGTCATGATTTGAAGCAGTGTCACAGAAAGTTCTTAATTGAAATGGGTTTTATTTGACTGGTTTACACATCGTATGTTATCTCAGTATTCGCATATATTTAAATATGTGTGTGTGTGTGTGTGTATATCCATGTGCTTTTTCATTAATCTATTCATAATACCTAAATGTACATACTAGCTGTGTTTGATAAATCTGTTTTTGAGCTTAAGACAAAAGCTAGGTAGTTGATATGTGAGATGGAGTGGTGAGTGTGGGAGTGGAGGCTGTCTGTTGTGGTAATGCAGAAAAACAGAGATGATGCTTTGTGTGCTTACAGGTCAGGTGTTTGGGAAGTGTGTAGTTACCGTGCATAGAAAAATGAAGCGACACGGGTACCTAACTAATGTGCACATATGCCTTGTTTCTCTGCAACCGTGCATCTGTATATACATTTGCCCTCAGTAGATGAGTGTGCACTGTAAAGTACTGCAAAGCCTCGTTTGAAGTACCACATCATAAAAACTACACTCCAAGACCATGTAATATACCTCTCCCACGCACTCAAACACAAAGGGCACACTCGCACACACACCGAAAGACTAATGGTACCCCCGCACTCACTCCCCATCCATTTGCCTGAGGTGTGTTCGAGTCTTGCAGCAGCAGTGGCTGCGCAATAGATCTATCAGTCCTTTTCCTAACTTCACAGCGTGTGTGCCTGCGTGTCTGCCTGTTCTGGCTGCTCTCCTCCACCACCTCACCACGCAGGCCTTTCAATGAGCCTCTCTATCTTCCCAGCGCTGACTCACTCCCTCACTGCCTCCCTTGCTCGGTGACACACACACACAAAAACACACACACACCTGTACTCTTACAAGGGTGCACAACAGTTGCATGTAAGCTGTGCGTTCCAATAAATGCACGCACATGCTTTGGATGTGGCCCAGTTCAGAGAGGAACAGGAAGTTGTGAAAAGGCTTTAGGGTTGTCAAGAGCTGCAGGTAAGAGGAGGCATTCAGCTTTTCATCTCTCTCTCTCTCTCTCTCTCGTTCTCGTTCTCGTTCTCTCTCTCTCTTGCTCTCGTGCACCTCCACACTCTCACTCTGCTTCTCCTTCTCTCTTCATCTCTGTTTTTCTCTCCCCCTCTCATACTCCATCTATATATCTGTCTCTGCACTTTCACATAAACTGTAGAAATACAGCAGAGATTTGGGCTTTACATCACAGATGGAGTGGGGGATTGAGAATGGCAGAGGGAGAGAGAGAAAGGAATAGATTGCGAGAACCCAAAACCGCTCATTTGCCATCCATGCCCACGAGGGCCTCTTAAAAGGCAGCGGCGGCATTTGAAATAAAGCAGGGCTGACCGAATGGAGACATTTTATTTTTCCTGCCAGAGCCCGGAGGCAGAGGAAATGACCTCAGCCCTTTAAAGGACCTCCGTTTCCTCCTCCGCTTCTGGGAGATAAGACTGTGCTGAGATTCACCGGCCCGACTGGCGCGCTGCTGCGACGGCCCACCGCACTGAATTGTGGGAGATAGATGAGATGAGATAGTCTCTTGTGTGTGTGTGTTCGGCAGTTTGTTGTTGTTCATTTCTTTGCCCCGTAACTTGCCATCCATTTTACATGAGGATGCTAAAAACTCACAAGGGCATTACATAAACTGACATCTTGAAAGAATTACTGTCGCCTTTACTCTGTTATGTGGGTGAGCTGTTGTAAAACATGTTAACCTCTTATTTTATCCTTGCAAATTTAAATCATGTTTGAAGTATCCAAGCATTTGATTTAAAGCTTAAAGATGCAAGTACAGTATGTTTGACTGAAACCCTAATTAGTGTGTGTTGGAAGCAGAATGCCCTTCTTGCTTTTATGAATGCGCAACTTGATCAATTTTGCCTGGCTGCTCAGCATGTGCAGCCTCGGTTTGGTGCAATTTAAAAGCCTGTCAGGAACTTGACCATTACGTTCTGAAGCATCTAGTGCCCTTACCACCACGACAACCTAATGGAGAAATACAGGCAACGTTGCATTCTATAAAAACAGATTTATTGCTGCATCAGTGCCTAAGTAGAGTATTGCATGACTCTCAGCATAAGGACTATTGATGAATGAGGTGACGCTGATCAAAAAGGCCTGTTTTTCATTGTCATGTGCATGTGTATTGGTGCTGGCGGTGGGGGTGGGGGAGAGACCAGAGTGCTTTCTGAATCCGTTATTGGTTTCTCATTAGCGGGCCAAGATATAAACATTTGTCTATGTTCTGCACTGTGCCGGCGCAATTAAGGATTCTCTTTGCCGCCCCTTCTGCCCTTTGAAAGTGAATTATGTGCAGATGAGAATCTTGACTGAAGTGTGGCCAACAGCAGACCTTTTCCAAATGCCTCTGCTCGCTCAAAGCCATTCCAGAAAGACGCGATATCAGCCGAAGGAGAAAGCGAGAGAAAGCGTGTGCTGTTCCCTGCTTGCATTGCGTATTAATGACTCTAATTAGCAATAGCTGAGAGATAATCACATCGATCTGGACAGATTCAGCATGCAGAACGTCACTGGATAACATCTGCAGGCTTTGTTAACACCCCCTATCACACATACACATAAATCTTTTTCTCTTTTTAACCCCCCACCCCACCATTTCCCAATCACTCTACATTCCACTACATTCCAAGTTGGCAGTTTACCAAGAGGCTGTCTGATTGGCCAAGTTTGTCATAAATACAGTCGGGCCAAAGCCGTCGCATTCCTTGAGCTCTGACCTTTTGTATCCCTTCCATTTCCTGTGTTGTTTTTGCATGCAGTGTGGTCGTCTCCTGTTTATGTGATTGCATTTTTAATTCTTGTAAGTGTACGGTCGAGGTCATGCTGAAGTGATAACCAGGAGCCAAGGTTCCCCAAGATGCTTTGTTTTAGACACAGATCTATTGCAAAATTTGGGAAATTTGTTCATTTCTTATTTGTTATTGTTGACTGTTTCTTCTCTGGATCTAAACAAAAAGAAACATCTAGTATTAATCGGAGTAGCATTAATCTTGGGAATTTCTGTACCAGATTCAGTCCGTTTTTACATCATACACATCCCTGAACTCCTTTCCTCGTCGTGTTTGTTGACAAATACCTCAGCAGACCCTGTGAAAGTTGAGGAGGCGTACTTCCAGTCATCTCTTATCCTGGACCTAACCCACGGATGGCAGGGGGAACCACTATGTGAGATACGGCCTTGCACTGACCTGCCAAAGCCCTCGCCCCTTGCACATCCCCTGACTAATGATCATGCCCTTGATTAGTTAAGGAAGGCATAAATCATAACTGCAATGCAGAGGAAAGTTAGCTGGGGGCGGCCAGGCCGTTCCTCATGAATGACTAACAGATGCAGGACAAAAGAAATGGGCTGCATAGTTGTTCGGAGGAATGGGACAATCTGTCTTTGTCCAGATTTTAATGTTTGTCTCTACCTGGAGATTTTCCCAATGTTCCTAGGGCACTTGCTTTTCATTGATCCGGCTTTGTTCAAATATTAGCCTGCATTGCTGGTGGTGCTTTCAAGCCCTAGTACCTGACGTGATTACATTGCTTATTACAGACTGCTGCTCAAATGGGGATAATATGGTGCCGCAGAAGATGGTACCCCGTATGAATATTAAGGTTAGTAATATCCAGGTATAATCAGAAAGGAGGGAGAGCAGGTATTTTAAGATGCTCGCTATGTAAAGGGAACCTGTGAAGGAAGGACTGCACCTGTTCTTTGTGTAAAATTGTGATTATGCTCCTTGTGTTTTTACATCAACGTGTGCTGTAATGAGTAACTATTCAAGGCTGTGTGCGAATGTGCATCTCCAAGTGTGGGCATACTTCTATGGTACGAGTTTTTGGTATGTTAACATGTGTGGCTGTGCTACACACATGCATTTCTTTTCTGGCAGTTACAGGTTTCTTTGTGTGTGTGTCTGTGTGTGTCCTTGTTCGTTCTTAGTGTTGGAATTAGCGCTTTGCATGTGTGAGTGTGTGTTCTTTCAGATATCCGTGTGTGGGTTCTGTATAGCCACTCAGTTTTTTTGCTACAGGTCTCATTTTAACAACCTCTTGACAAGTAATTAACACCCTTCAGGTCTCAAACCTTTCTCAAGTGCTCTTCACATGTTGCACCAAACACATCAGGGTTTAGCTATTAAGCTAGCAAGCTAATGATGCTACCAGAAGAGGGATGCGCCTCTGCTTTCTGTGGGTTATTTTTTATTTCTTCCACTCAGTGTTCGTCATCCTTGATAGCTGCAATGAATGTATGAATAATTTAGTTATGAATGTCTCTTAAACGTCATAAAAATAATCTTGTGCCTTTCAATAACTCAGATTTAATGCTGTAAGCTAGGTCCCCTTTTTTTCCTGATACCGTTTTTTTAAGTTAAATGTAGAACTACGAATTCATACGACATATTTTAAGTAGTTGCTTCTTATCCTGAATTTAGCTCGAAAATGCAGTAGAAGCCATATGGTGGTGTGCTAAAACTAATGAGTGTGAATAGATATGAAATAATTAAGGACTAAAAGAGAGAGAGAGAGAGAGCAGAAAATTAAAAATGATAAACAGAAAAATTAGGATGTAAGAAATACTGAGCTAGAGAGGAAGGGTTATTGTGAACCCACACGGTGTTTATATACTTGACCTGAGAAAAAGTTAATCGTTGTGTACGTTGTGTCCCTGAAATCAGTATGACCAGAACATTTTGTGAGTAATACTTGGTCTTTGGCACTTAATATACTTTCTAAAGAATTGCTCAAAGAAGAAGGTGTGTTAATAACACCGAGACTGCTTTAATGGCAATCCTTTTGCAAATATTTCCATGGAAATATACATGGAAAACCAATATATAAGGCAAAAATAGAGTTTTTACAATTCTAACAGGGCTGAAAGTCACCCTATTAACTTTTATTCTTCAGTACAGTCTGCACTTCCTCGGGCAGGCTTTCTTGTCTTTTTTAAAAAGTATTCAGGAATGGTTCACTAGGTTTCTTGAAGGACGTCTCTTTGGATGTTGGTTGTCTTGAGTTCTTTTCCCAAACTGCTTCAATAAAGTTGAGGTCTTGGCTCCAGCGAGGCTAATCCATGACTGATCACATTTTTTGTGTTTTTTTTCTAGACATGTATGGTTTTACTGCATTGGCTGTGTGCTTGGTATCATTATTGTGCTGAAAAATTAGACCAATCAGATGCTTTCTGGGTCGTATTGCATGACGGGTCAAAATCTACATTCATCAATTTTGAAAAGATCCCCAACACTACTAGCTGAACTGCAGCCTAAACTATGACCGTGCCATCACTCTGGTTTATAGATTATAGATAGGACTGATTTTCAGTCCAGTTATTTTGTAAGTTGGTATACTTTAGCCTTTACTCAGTTTTCCTTTCTTAAGAAAGGCTTCTTGACAGCCCCCCCTTACACTGAGTCCATTTCTTAGGAGGTTTCAGTGAACAGCAGATGGATCAGCTGAAAGCCCAGATGTATCTCCAAAGTCCTGTGTCAGGTTTTAGCTCGATTTTTTCCCTGTTTTTTGGGACAGGATTTTCAGATCGTTTTCATCTGCTGTACATAGTTTATTTTATGCTGACAATTCTTCTGAAACACTGCACTTAATGCTGATATACAAATATAAGTTTTCAGCGAATATTCCTTTGGGAACCGTCTCGGTGGTTAAAAAAACGATTTTTTGAGGGGGCAATTTTTTAGAGATTGAAGTGAAGAAATGGCAACTAATCCTGTATTTTGTGACAGGCTAATAACAACAACGTGCTTGAAGATATAATTTAAAATAGTTTTTTCTGTCAAGAATAATTTCACTATAAATTTTCAGGAGAAAAGACGTGAAAAAGAGAGAACAAAGAAAAAGAAATAAATGTTGCTCTTGGAACCAAACTCTCTCAAGAAATGAGGGGTAGCTTAAGACACAGTCCTGTACTTGGATATACTGTTGGGTTATTTTATTTATTTATTTATTTACACCTCATGTCCAGTTTGTCTTCTGCACAATGACCTGCCACTGCCCCCCCTTGGCTGTAAGCCCTGGCAATCTGCCCTCTGCAGATCCCGACTCCGACGCTCTGACAAGGACGGTCCTACACCTGTGAGAGAGGACGACAAGAAATACAATACAACCAATAGGCTCGCTGCTTCAGCCCGAAACGAATGCCTTAGCTATAAATCCATGTTGCAGGGTTGATAAGTTAATTGCCTGTACTGCTATCTCGTCGCCAGCGTCTAATATAAAAGAGCCCAGTGTGGGAGTTATTTTACAACAAATTGGTATTGTCTCTAAGTACAAGGCCAGTAGGACAGTGAATCTGGACAAGAAAATGAGGAAACTTTACTTTGAGTGGCTCCAGGAACTGCTCTCTGTGTCTGTGTATTAAAACAATCTTAAATAACTTTTTGAGTTTTGAGTTGTTTTGATGTTTGCAGATGGTTTAAACAGCTGTTTGTTTTATAGGCTGTCAGGTGTATATGAGGGTGTAGGATTGCGGAGAAAGTGTTTGCTTATGACTTGTCAGTTCGATGCAGCGTTAATGCACAGACAGTTGTGATGTGGTCAGAAGTACAGAGTGCCAAAAAAAAACAAATATGCATTGCAGATGTTTCTCTGTGGGATCTTTAAACGGGGAGATAGATTTATGATCCTCCCCTGTTGACTCACTCACCCACACATACACACAAACACACACGAAAACAAGAAAGTTAGAGGTCACATGCAAGCATTTGTACACGCCCATTCAACAAACACACAGGCAGAGACACACTTTTACGCTCACACACACACACACACCACTACATGGTTTAGTGGATGGTAGCCGCAAAATTTATCATCAGTCAGCTGCTGGTGGTGCAGGATAAATGGAGGAGGACACAGGAATGTAGCCCCAGTGAGGATGCTCTCCTCCGGGTTTGGAGTGTGACCAAGGCGGTCTTGGCTTGGCCACAGTTAGTCACGGATGCCAACTCGCTTTTTGAAACCGCCATTTTCTCCCTTAATGTTTGCACAGCTCGCTGCAGTCTCCCAAAGCCATCACCCACCCTCCCTGCAGGGCAAAAGGGCTGGTGAAACCCTTCATTGGACAAAAGAGATCCATACTTGTGAAGCCAATTCCAAAATTTCGAAAGAGTTGTTTCATTTATGTCTACTCCATCCCAAGGAAAAGCACCAAATGTCACGTGTTGTGTCTCAGAACAGTCTCAAGAACAAACAGAAAAAAACTTGCATGCTCAAACAAGACAGATCTATATAATGACATCAATTCAGGGTCTTTTTTTTAGTCCTTAGTCCTTATTTTTTCTGTTAAGACACATTCAAGAAGAGACGGATTAACTGAGCACTGCACGAAACTGTATATGCAGCAAAATCACATAAAATGTATTTGTACAGTCATATTTCTGCAGGTAGAGTGAGGCTGAAATCATACGGCAATGAATCCATTAATCACAGGAATCATATTAGAGCATTGTTATGCATGTTTGTCCACTGAGTGGCCTATCTATTTCCTCCATTAACCATAATTACTTTAATACATGCAAAGCTGGAATTATACACATACATGTAACTACAATGATTAATCATCCATGTGCAACAGCAGCAGCTTCAGATGTCTTCTTGATGACTCACAGCGACGTAAACAATCACGCCGTTTCCCCCTGCACACCATTGTAATGCCCCGTGACTTGTCGTCGATTCATTATTCATACTTAGGGCATTATTATTCCATTGTGTGCTGTGCAAAATGGGATCATTAGCACTGAATATGAGAATGTGAAAAATGGATATATTGGGGAAAATTGTGGTGGATATTGTAGGTAGGAAACCCTAAACAATCCTGACTATTAGTAGATAAAGAATAGTAATTTTCCCCAAAGTAATTAGGATTAGCATAATATGACAGTGAATGCATGAATGATGCATGCTTGATTGATATGTCGATGCAAGCACTGTAATGAGTCCCTTATCTCCACTCTCCAATGTAGGCTTTTATGCAGAGTGTAGCCCAAGGTGGCATCTACTGTAGTTTTACACCTCCTTAAGGGGACTGTATTAAGGAGCGCCCTGCGTCTCACACACACACACACACACATATTCATACAAAAGCAGTCACTGAGCAGTGCTAGCGTCTATCATGTAGTAACTGATCGAGGATGGTCCTTTTATCTTGACAGGCTCCCACTTAGAGCCAGACCAGGAAATATGATATGGCAGCTCATGTTCTCACAAATACTGAGTGTGTGTGCGCGCGTGCATGTGTGGAGGAGGGTGTCATCCTCCGAGTGTGCAAGTGTGGATATACGTGTCCTTCAGCAGCACTTTGCGTCAATCTGCATATTAGCGTGCAGCTGCACAGCATTATCAACAACCTCGCGTGTTGTCAGTCACTTTGAGCTGCTTTTAAGTGACAGCTATCGATTGGAGTTTTGTGTTTGTGCAGAAGCATCAAAGCAGCACCTTGCCCTCTGCATCCCACTTGAGATTGTAACTCTAGAGTACCCGCGTCGAATGCAGCGCCAGTACAGCGTGTACTTGGCTACGGAAACTCATTCTTCAAGCAACATCTGCGTGCATCTGTGTGTAGGTGGGTGTGTGTTTGTGTTCTCTAAGTGTGTGGAATGTGATGTCTTAAATTGAGCGCCACATTGTTTCTTGACCCTGCAGCTTTTTCACAACTTAATGGACTTTTTCTCCTGTTCAGTGACTCAACGAGGATCCGTGTGTTGAGTAATTGTGTACATACTTTACAGTGTACAAGTATACTGAATGAGTAAACAAACAAGTACATACAGACCGAGTCTTTGAGGATCAGTTTATTGAAATTACAAGAAGAGAATTGCTTTCATGTCTAATGGTATTAAACAAAACTGATACCTTTAGTTTTAATGGGCATTGTCGTGTTATATTTGTCTGTATGGTTAGATTTGTTTACTCAACTATATTGGAAACCAGTATCATTTTTTTTTCTCAAATCAAATTGCAGTGTGTCACTGCAGTGCCTGTTACTGTGCATAATCCACACAGTACAATCATAATTACTTTAAAAGTACTGTTTTTAATGACGTCATACCACTTGGGTAATTATGTATGTTACAAAAAAATGTTTTTTCTTTGTTTGTTTGTTTTCTGCAGGGATTATTGCAAAGCTTAGCAAACTAGGTAACGAGTATTCAGTATTCAGTTCTGAGAGGAGAACAAAACATAACAGATGGATTGCTGACGTGTTTTTAATCACCAGAGTTTGCTTTAGAAAAAAGTCATCTACATACTGCCATTAATTTTCAATGCTACTGCCGTGACTCGTTTAGCCTAATAAGGTACACTACGAAGCATTAATTATATGTTTATAACCCAAAACAATTAATATTTTCTTTTCGGTTCAAAATATATTAAATCTAATGAAGAATTAATTTCATATTTCCTTACACAAGTATATAAGAAAGTATATGTAGTAACAGATAAATCTAAATTCATAGTAGAAACGTAATGTGTAAAATGTTTCTTTTTAGAAACTCGTGACTTATTACTTAACTCCAGACTTTTAAAAGTCCTGCAAAAGTCCACATTACAGAATCATTATGCGAATATCAGCTGCAGTAACTTCACATTGGAAGAGCAAACTGGATCTTTTACTGAGTGTCAATTCAGGCTTTTTGAGCGTATTTGACTGACCTGAAATCACCGTCTTCCTCAGTCCGCCTTTCTTCTCTACGCACCTTTTCACTTGGTCTCTTTTCCTCCACCTTTCTCCCGCTTCTCTCTCAGTTTAGAGAGATTTGAATGTAGGTCACCAATCTCTAAAATCCTCATCCGAGTTTGATAAGTGCGCGCCAGGTGGCGGTCGGGTAAATATTAAATTTGTAATTGGGGGTTCCAAGTATCCACGATTGAAATATTTCTGATTGTTAAAGAGAATCAGCCATCGCCCCGGGGACCTCAATAACATAATGTGTAGTTCTCTAAATGTGCTCGTAATACATTTTTTTAAAGTGTTAATTCATCGAATCTGCTAACATTTAAAGGGTCAGCTCAACCAAAGGACCAATGAAAAGCTAGTTTTCTGCCCCAGTACGAGATGCCAAATGGATTTTTATTTGTGGCGCTCACGGTAATGAAAATAGGCCTTCAAAGGCCTTTTCAGACAGTTACAGGGAAACACGGGTGTGATACGTTGGAAGGGAAAACCCTTAATAAATAATGAGTTTACTCTCATAAACAGTGTAGGTGCTTCCATAAGAGACACAGATGTCACTCAGCATCAGAAATTCACTAGAATAGGGGGATGCTTTTCAAGTTGTCTCCATGAGGTGCATGCAATAAGAAGGCTACGTTGTTTGATGTTTGTCTGGAGTGAAAGAGTCTAAAGAAAATTCAGTTTTCCTTTCTGAAATGTAATACATAATAATAAATCCACAAAGCAACACAGCATTCTGTTTGGATTGTTGTGATTATGGGACTACTTTTTGCACAGCACCCAAGACCAAAATATTTGTAGAAAATTGTGTTTTTATACCCTATATTATATAGTAAAGTTTTACAGACTTGTATTTGCAGTGTGCAGATATATCAAGGCACACTGATGTTGTTTGCAGTGTCTGTTTCACCACAGCAAACAATCACTGGAATCCAGTGGAACCGGGAGGTGAGATATGTCAGATAGTTGTCTCTCAATCGGGTAATTACAAATATCTGCGTGGGTAAATATCACTGAAGACAGGATGGAGAGATTTTTTTTATGTTTTCTGTGTCTTTTTGTAACTGGTTAAGCCAAACCATCAATTAAATATATTTTTAAAGCTCAGCCGGGCTCTCTTTAAATGCGGATTAAAATTTCCAAATTATACGTTTGCTAATATAACAATGGGCGAGTGCACTGAAGCTACTTGGAAAAATAGTGCTTGATTGCATTTATTTTTAAGAAAATGACTGGTTTCTCTTAATATCGCCTGTGGACTTCTCATTCCGGCTCTTCATATTTCCACAATTAAACGCACCCTCGTTCTAACAGCTGGCCATTAATCAGTCCTCGCGCTCGATTTCTCTTCCACCGCTAGTTATGATTTTCACATTACTCCACTCTCCTTCGCCGCCCGTCCGACAGGAAAATGACCCCGACCCCCAGTCGTCGCCGCCGCCGCAGATGCGCACCTCAAATAATCGAGAAAGTGAGATGCTCGCATAAAGCGGCACACGGGCACACAAAGGGCGCGAAAATAAGGCGTTGGAGTAAAGAACATGTATGATTGTATGATTGATGGTAAGTTGATGGGGTAACCGCAATGGCAAGTCCACCCCCTCCACAGCCCCACCATCTCACAGCCATTATCCTTTTCTAATTACACTTTCCTTCTGAAACAGTGGATCAGAGGGCACCATTGACTGCTTTTAATCCGCCACCAAATTTTAATTAACACAGACGTGACCCCCGTCGCCGATACATACCGGAGAACGTCGAGATCACAATAACTCATAAATCACAGCCACAGATTTCATTCCCCCCGCTTTCCTCCGCTGATGAATTTCCAGATGGGGCCTCGTGGCTGTTAATGTCAGAAAAAATATGCGAGAGAGAAAGAGAGAGAGAGAGAGAGAAAGTGTGTTATGGAAAGAAAAGGACAGAGGAAAAGCGTAAGAAGCTGAACAGAAAAGCCAAATTGTAAGAAATAGTGTGTCTTTATGTGTATGTAAGAGAGATGGAATTGAAGAAAGAGAGAGAGAAGCGGCAGCAGCTTTGGTATGCTGTCAACCTTTGAGAGATTTGTTACCGGGGAGAGGATTATGGAGGCTGTGAAATGGGGTTGTGTTAATATGCCGGGTGTTGAGGAACACGATGTGGGCCAGCCAGCTTCACAGCCTCCAGAAATCAAAAGGCTGAACAAGTGAAACGTGACGTTTTGAAGAATTAATTGACACATTTCTGCGTGTATGTGAGTGTATAGTGTGTGTAATATCCTTTAATCATTGATTTTAAATCACAACCTCTTCATAAATAACCATTACTTTAATTAGCCTACTTAATGAAATTAATGCATATGGGTTATCATTGAACAAAAAACTGACAAACAGCGATGCCCCCTTATTCTTGCGATACGGCTGGTTTTATTCGAGTGTGTATATCTGCGCGTTTGCGCATGCATGCGGTGTATCAGACTACGTATGTGCGGAGGTGGAGGTGGGCAGGGTGCCGGGTTTTGTTATTACTAAATCGCTCATCCATGCTACTAATTAAGATGCATAGCATCCCCCTATGAACGTCAGTGTCGCTAATTATCAAACAATGTAGTGCTCACTAGATATGAGAACTGGCAGCCTCTGTAGTCGTGTTACCAACCTATTACTGCTACAATTACCAAGTGCCTGTCATTCTCCTTGTTAGTCATCTGCCTTTATTTTTTTTCTTAACTAACGTCTTTTTTTTTTCTTTTTCTCCTCCTTTCTCTCTCCAGGATATGGCTTTGTGGATTTCGACAGCCCAGCTGCAGCACAGAAGGCCGTGTCATCTCTCAAAGCCACTGGGGTGCAGGCCCAAATGGCCAAGGTAAGGAGGGTCTTAAAACAAGTTGGCGTCTTCACTTCCTTTTGCATTATCATTAGCAATATATATATATATATATATATATATATTTTTTTTTTTTTTTTTTTTTTTGCTCGTTCAGCTCCCGCCAGGTGTTTAGCATTGTACATTTAACACACTTAAAAAGTCCTCATGGATCTGAAAGCTTTCACACACAAACTGGTTTTGACCATAAACACTTTTTTTTTTTTTTTATTGGAAACAATTTAGAATATTATTGCTGGCAAACTTGTTCTCTTAAAGAGACAATCCTAATGAGTGCCATTAGACAACAATCTGGGAAGTGGGTGCGTGTATGTCTGGTTTGTCTTACTGATGCTGAAACTGGAGTCTCGTAGAAGATACATGAAATTGTGGGTCACTTCTTTCCTGTGGTTTTGTGGGCTTTTTGTGTTATGTGTTTGACAGTATGCATATGTGCTGCATTACAGTGCTCCATGGCACTTGTGGTTTCCAGTTAGTGAGCTGGCCCCTCTCTAACTGAGGTTTGACTAGTCGCTTGTGCTACGTTGTCGAGTGTTATTAGCCTACTAAAGTGGAAGCAGATGAGACAAGCTGTTTGAGTAGTACAAAAAGGGCCCTAGTGAGCTGTACAATGGAGCCAGGTTGATAGGCATATGTGGAGAGGTGTAGCTTAGAGGAAACTGCACGCTGCCAGGGTATGATCTTATTCATCAATTTTCTTTACAATCTTCTATCTTATGTTAACACTGCGGTTGCATATTTATTGTTGGGCATTTGGCTGTCTGACAGATGAGCCGTTTTACCGGGAAATGCATTTCGGTGATATTGTTTGGTGTTTGGCAACCCTCAGGCAGTGATCATACTGTTCTTTTTCCCATTTTTGTTCTCTAATTTTCTTCATTTCCCTGTTGACTGCTCTGAGAGCCACCATATTAGAAGGCACAGCAGGGCCCTCTCTCCGGACACCTATGACAGACAAGTCTCCCCGACTAAACCAGGCTATTCTTGTACCCGTCAAGGATTTGTTAATGTCAGAATACCTAAATAGGTGAAGAAAATGTCAGTAGCGCTGAAACAATAAATATGCTGATGACTATTTGAGGGTACACCTTGAGTGATTTTTCTCGAGACGAGATGGCGTGCATTTGATCCAATCCAAAAATCCCCCCCCGCCTCCCTCGAAGCCGAAGAAGACCTGATGAGATGGGGAATGGCAATGGCTCCGATGAAGATGACAGAATTGATGGTAACGATGAAGGTGGCAATTATTTTGATCAAATGGGATGAGATCTGACAGGAGGAGATGATATTCCGTGTGGTGCTCAGGTGTGCCATTTCTCAAATGCGCCATTTGCCCGCTTCCTTTCCCCACCAGTGTCCTTCTTCCAATATTTATAAGAGGGCAAGCTCTCAGAATACTGATAGGAAACCATTCTCTTTGTCCATCACGTTTTAAGACCACTCTTTGCATTGCTCCCCTTCTCTCAGTCAATATTTTCACGAGAGGGGTCTCGTGTCCCAAAACAAAAGAGCTGACCTTTATAGAAATCTTTTGCCGCACACACGTGCAAACACATTCTCGAAATCATTTTCTATTAGCATTTGTGTATAAAAGCTGATCTTTTTTTTTTTTTTTTGAGTGCTCCTATGCTCTGTTCACACAAATGGTAAGACCAGCCTACTCTGCTGCAGCTCTATGCTTTTATCACACTTGTGAGGGACATTAAGTAGTAGTTTGCTTTTATAGACTCCCTCCGTATCTCTCTAATGTGTCTTTACCAGGTATCACTACCATCACTCTATCGACTCCTCACCCAACACTTCCAGCCAAGCCCCTCACCATTTCTTTTGCTTAATGTCGTTTTCTCTCAGCATTGTTTTGTTTTTTTTTGTTCTCCTGCAAACGCACACACAGACACACGCACACACATTTGTATTCACATCCACCGAGTGTTGCCCTGCGAGACATCCAATGAGCGCAGTTTTTCCTCCATCAATAATTAACAGCATGTTATCTTTGTGTCTGCCTACCTGTCAAGGTGTCTCTCACACCCCACCCCCCTCCCGCTCGTTCTGTCATGCCGAGTAGCATTCCCGTGGTGGGAGCGGATGAAAATACAGGTGAGCACTGAGGAGGGTGCAAATCAGAACGAGTGCTCGCTAACGCCGTGGACGGCTTCCACAATACGAACATCCAGCCTCCATCTCTCGCTCCCTCTGCTCCATTTTGTCACCCCACAACAAAGTAATAAACGAATCGCAAGTCGGAGCCAGAGGCTTTGAGCTCATTAAATAAAACTGTCACAGTAATCAAGTTGCGCCTTTTTTCTTGCCTTGATGCCATTAAAACACTTTTATTAAGGTGCCTTATTTTAAACACAGCTGCAAACCAGGCAAGAAATGGAGAGAAAGGGGAAGGATCACTTGATTTCCTCTTCTTCCGCCAGTGAAGCAGCCCGCTGTCTCTCTCCTCTTACTCCCCTTGGAATTTGAAATACCAAGGCAGTAGAGATGAAACGTTACCTTCCTTTTGTTTTGCCCTCCCCTGGGGATGGTGACAGCGAGAGGGAGGAGAAGAGCCATAATTAAGACACCTAAAGGACACTTCCTCCCGTGCCTCCCTTCCTGTCACTCACCTCTACATGAGTCACAGATAAGAGCACTTAACATAGGTGTGCAGTACGTTTGTGTGTGTATATATCTGAATGTGACAGTGTATGGTTTGCATACACTGTATTGTTATGTGCATTTTTGTCTGCACTACATTTCCTGAATTACACTTTTTTTTGCGTCATTTTTTAAAAAATATAATTATAACAGATTTTTAATTTAAAATAAGCTGCCTGACATTTCATCTAAAACAGAAAATTACATTTTGTAAAACACACGTTGTATCATATTAACCTTATCACCTTATCTTTGTGTACAAAGATTTGAATGATTATATTCATACAACTCTGTTCTTTGCATATAAATAAGAAGTTAGAGGCAGTTGGGGGATTAGCTCAGTTTAGTATAAAGAGTAATTCGACCCCGTTAAGTCGCTTAACGAACAACACAAATTCCTCTGAAAATGGTCAGGTACAAGGACTGGACTGTATGTGATGGTCAAAGAAAAGCTTTAAAAGAACTTCAGAAGGCTGGAGAACTACCAGGGGAAAAAAAAGTTGAAGTCTTTTTCATGGTACTAGAACTAGGGTTGGCTGATTGGACGAATATATCGACTATCGACGTTCTCGCTCTAGTGGGCCTTGAACCCCCGGCTAGCTATCAGGCTGGTGGGTAACAGACATCTCCGAAAGCGTCCGAGCACGTTTGCAAATATGTCATGTCTTGATAAACTGAGCAGGTATTTGAATTTTACACAGCTACAGTCTCGTCTGAAAATATCTTAAAAGTTTATTTTGTGACCCAGAAAGTTTTAATATTACTCTTATTACTCTAAGTAGCTGCCACCATTATTGGAAACTGGAATTGGCTGGGCCGTGCTATGAATTCTGGGATATGGTGGGCCACGAAGGATGCACCCAACCCATCCTTCAAATCTGGGAAAAAGGAGGAGTCTTGCATTGCTCCGCCCAGCATGCGCGAACATATCGCCCATCGTCGATTATTGGACGATTGTCGGTTAGAACATTTTTATATATTGCCCAACCTTACCTAGACTTCTTAGTAAAAAGGTGAAAAGGATGAATAAGTATTAACCAAAATGTATTATTTTTCTTATTTGTCGGTGGAGGCAGATATGACTGCTTGTATAAATAACATGCTTTTAAATAAGAGGCGCTTTTATGCTGCTTTAAAAAAAATCGCATAGCTTTAGTGTGATGTGTAAATAAAACGCACTTTTCACATTGTCATTACCAGATGCATGTATGACATCACTAAAGTAGAAATCAAACATTCGTTCATTATAGGCAGTGTGATTTTAGATAAACTAAGATGGGAAAATCTGGTAAATCTTACTATAGTGTTCTAACAGGAGACCTTAATAGGATTCACTAGAGTAAGTGTTGTGTTTGTATATGTGTGTAATACGGTTTGTAGGCACACACTTGCCTCCTGGCACCATAGACTCTATTCTCCGTGCCACTTTGTTCAGGTAGCTTTCCAAACCGAGAAAACTGACACATCGAGCAGACAGAATGATAACAGGTAAACGCCGCGTCTAGCTTCGCAGATGCAAACCTGTCAACCAGCCACTCGCCTCACTCTCCACAGGCTGCCATTTTCCCCTTGAGCCAATCAGACTGAATTATGGGAAGGGCACCCTCGATTGTGGTGTCTGTGTCGGAGAGGTAATTCCGCCTGACAGCTGCTTGCTTTCAGACAACAGCCAGTCTTTATGGAAATCATCCCTCCCTATTCTCGCTCCAGTCGGCTTCTGCTGATAACAGCCCGGATGAAAACAAAGCTGTCCTTTTTGTATTTTCTTTTTCTTTTTTTTCTTTTTTCTTTTTTGTCGTTCCTCTCGGCGTGGACAACCTAGAATTAGAAAAAAACAACTCTGACACCCTATGGAGGCTAACAGCGTTCACCCAGCTTTCTATAGTTATTTCTTATATGAACTTTGGATCTTGTTAGACATTGTCTCATACAAATAAGTATGCATGCATTATTGGAGAATAGTATACAAAGTGTCAAAACTAACCAATGGTGTTCATTCTAGAGAATTTTCACAGGCGTCCTGTTTTAAATGGTGGGATGAAGACTTTGTGAACAGCGTCTCCATCCTTACCCTTGTTTAAATAGCCAATATTTATAAGGTTCGCAGAAGCTGCAGGCAGACAGAAAGGCGCTGCTTGCCCTTCACATTACAAAGGGGAAATTATGCTAAAAGCATCATTAAAGTGCCTCCATGAAGTGAATCCCAAATGTTTATGATAACACAGTGCACACACCGGCCCATCAAGCAGTAGTCACCGGCGAATGCTTCAGATGGTTTAACGGTGTGAAGCGAACCGGAGTGTTCAGTCCTCCTGCTCGTCTCCCTCTCTCCCTCTCATGCATTCTCGCTTTCGCTGACTTTCGCTTGCTCCGTCTTCTCTACTGTCTTTTTCTTTCTCTCTCCCGGGGAAGGTTTTCTGTCAATATCACATTTATAGTCATGTGAAATGCACAGATCCCCCTATGGGTGGTCTGCAGTCAGTCAGCAGCCTTCTTATTATCCTTTAAAGGTGACTTCTCTGATGTCTCAGCTCCACTGGCACCCAGGACACCAGCGTTCAGCTCAGCACAGGGTGACCTCTGTATGATAATCAAAGGGACTTGACGGTGCTCTCACAGTTGGTTACTGACAACAGCTAGCCTAGCAGGAGCAGCCAGTATGGGTTAAATCGGGAGAAAGTCTAGAAGTATAGATGGAAAGCAGTGCGTTGTGTATACCGAAGGGTAATTGCAAAGACTTTGGGGATAGAGGTGCTCACTCAGCAGCATCATTCACCTCGCTGTTCGCCACCTTGAATGCAGCGCCATTTCCCCTCTGACATCCACCTCAGCATTTGTTCACAAAACATATGGTGTCAGTGTGATGATCAGCAATTTCCCCTCAGAAGCCGCCATCAACTGAGACATCCTTATGATTATAGTCACTCACATCACCTCATTTTCTTCCAAAGTTTTTGTGCAAATTTTATGGATCTGAAGGGCGCTTGTCAGCACATAAGTATAGTTTGGACATCAGCAGAACCTGTAGGTTTATGATTTTACTGTAAATGTCCCTTTCTTTCCTCACCAATTCTCTCCCCCCCCCCCCCCCCCCCCCCCCCCCCCCCCTCCCCCCTCTTCCTCCCCCCCCCTCTTCCTC
>VUQR01007552.1:39536-50635 GCA_015108515.1 Hemichromis elongatus | reverse complement strand
TCCTCCCCCATTCTCCCCCCCCCCCCCCACCCCCACCCCACCCACTGTTGCCATGTTTACCTTCCATCTTAGTGCATGTTGAATTTGAATCGGTCTTACTCTACAATGTTTGTAATGTTACATTGCCAGATGTCCATATTAAAAATTTTCAAATAATGACTTAAACATACAGTATATGAAAGCAAGAACTGAGGCTTTACTTCACCTTGAATAGTCTTTTTTTTTTTTTTTACCTCATCACTTTTTTCATTTATAAAGCGCAACACACCCAGAAGGTCAAACTACACTGGTAGTCTAGTAAACGTATCTAAAAATGTGCACAAAACAGCACACTTGTTTTATTGTATTAGGCATTTAATGCACCAACACAGAAATAACCAACAATAAAAGGATGATTTTTTTTTTTAGCAACAGCAGAATAACATCTTAGTAGAGTCCTGATTATAGATGCGCTGATTGCAATTTTCATGGCCGATTCCAATTTCCAGTTTGTTTGTTTTTTCGTGTGACCTCCTGATGCCGATTTTTGATGGTTCCAGTTTTCTTTCTGAGAGCTGTAACGGTGCAGACAAAAAACATATTTTCTTTTATGCAAACTTATTTTATTATTGTCATAATCAAGGAAGTAAAATGAACTGCTGTACATCCACCTATCTAACAAAAGTAGGAGCAAAAGATTTATGTCACAAAACAAATGGCGTTATTTTCCAGCATGCTTATAACTTTACCAAATAACAGGACATCCACCCTTTTCCTTTTTCACTCATTGCCATAATTTTCCTCATAATCACTTTGATCATTTGCTCCGAGGCTGCTGACTCTTGGCTGGCTCTGTGTTCTAGATAACTTTAAAGTTTCTTTAATGTCTGTGTTCATCAGGTGAGGGTGATTTAAGTGTCCGATTAGTTTTGTTGTTACAAACATTTTCATGGTTATTTCTTGCCATGTTTTGCTTTTGGGAATTTTGTGTCACTCTCAGGGAAGAGCCTCGATGCTACAACATGTTAGCATGTATCTGTTAGTGTATGCATGTCAGTTAGCCTGTGCTGTGTACTGTGTACTGTGTACTGTGTACGTGTTGTGCATGCATTTAAGCCACTGGCTCATAATTGGGCATTTATGGTGTCTGTTCCTAGCTGGTCAATTAGTGCATCTCTAGTCCTGATGGTATTCATTTGTCCCTTGATTTCACATATATTACTAACAAGTACACTTACACATTGTTACTTATGGATGATACTAAGGACAGAGTAGTAGATGAGGTGCTGCCCCTTGGCAGGTATATATATAATATCAGCCAATCAGATGGAATTTCACTTTTAGGAATGGCCTTAAAGTGGTCAGAGCTAATTTGTTTTGAGCGCAGGCCCAGTTGAAAGCATGAGATTGGGGGGGAAAAAAGAGTTATGAATCATGCAGGGCTACTTGTCCCAAATAAAAAATATAGTGCTGAAATTTGCATATGTCCACTTTAAAAGAATTACGTTTTCCAAAGTTCTGCTGTATTTCTGCTGATTTAATTGAAAATGCCTGACAATTTAAATGATGTTTATCCATGATTCTCCATGATTTTGACTCTCTTTTTTTCATTTTATTTAATTGGCCTAAACTAGGATGACATGAATGAAAAATATGTTGACACCTGTTGAAATATTGCAGTGCAGGGAGATAATATAACTCCTAAAAAGAAAGAGATGCATTTCCTTATATACAACTTTTTTTAAACTGTAGTTAGTACCACTGTGTCTCAGCACACCATCCCCCTCTCGTTTTTCCTGCAGAAGTGATACTTTTGAAGGGCAAAGCCAGTGAGAGTGAGACGGACCATCTGACAAGCACTGGCTCCGAAGCACCTCTGTTGGCTTCCACTGTCTCTGCCGTCTAATTACGCTTCAATCATCCACGGGAGCGCTGCGTGCGGTAAATTATTTTGCAGAGCAGCGCGGAGACGTGCCGAGCTGCGAGCATGAGAGAAAATGAGAAATAGAGACTAAGTAGAAATCAATAAGAGCTCAAGTAAAAAGAAAAAAAACCCCACAAGTTTAAAAGGTAGGAAAGGTTATGAGAATAATGGAATTAAGAGAGAGACAAAAAAAGTGAGAGAAACTGCAGAAGGTGCTGCATGGTGAGAATGAGATCCCTGTCTATCGTGATGTCGCCTCCATACAGCCGGATTTAAGCAAGTGCGAATGAACAAAGTTACAAACTTGTCATTTAACCAGGCAGAGAGGTGCGTGAGAAAGAGATGCATCGAGAGATGCCGAGTCCTCTCCCACCTACTCCACTTTTATATGTTGCCAAAACTAGCAGCCAGCTGTGTAAATGAAAGCATGAATAATGCTAGAAACTCACTTGAGTGCTGCGTAACAAAGCCTTGGTTTAAGTAAAGTAGGTGGTGACTGATACATGTGTTCCCCTCGGGGCTTACTAAAGCTGTATACGCCTACTACACAATTTAGCAGTACTACGAACACACACTCGTATACTCGCATTGGCTCGTCTCTACTCACCTGATGCTGACACCTGTTCTTATACATGCTAATGCCCTTCCTGTGCCAATGAAAACTAAATGGAAAGACTGAGATCTTCAGGGCTCACAAGATTTGCTCATGTCTCAGTATCAGAGTCTTTGTTGGCCCGATAGCCTGCGGTAAAACGCCTCATTCTGGATGCCTGCACACTTTGGATCTGCTTCAATTCAGTTAGGTTCACTTGTTGGAAAACAAATAATGTACAAATCAACTATTACTGCACAAAAAAGACTTGTTTTAATTTATAAAAAACAAAATTATTTCATGATTTAGTCCTCCTAATGTATTGGGAGCTTAATGAAGCACGTTGTTTCACTAATTTCGTTTGCACTACATTCAGGGGTGCCGCCAGAAATTCTCGGCCCTATGGAAACCAAAATTTCTGGGCCCTCTACATTTTTCACAGATAAAATTTAACCCAATAACCATACCCTGTATGATGCAACATGCCTGCGTTTGTCAATGTCTGAGCTGCATCATAGCAAGAGACGCTATGCTAGCGACCGTAGCTTGGACGGACAGGTGGAACGAACCATTGTGAAAGGGAGGGGTGTGTCATAAACAGTACATTATTATAATACATTATTTGGTAAATATTATTAAATATAAGGTCAAAATAGACAAATAATGTGTAGGAGGAGCCCTAGCACATTTAACGTATATACTAAAAAGAGAAAAGAAATAAGAAAAAGAAAAGGGATCTGGTCTTCTGGGCCCTTCCTCAGCCTGGGCCCTTAGAATCGTCATAACCTTCCACCCCTTTACGGCGCCCCTGCCTACATTCATACACACAAAACTTAAAAATACCTGCTGGATTTGCAAGTTTGTAACTGGTGTATACAAAGGGGAAAACCCCAACATTGCAGCAGTACTAGAGTAGTAGTGTGTATGCCTGCTGCTACACGAAGGATGGCACGGACACTGAGGAATCATTTGGGAATTACTGCCATTTTTTCTTAAGAATATCAGTCTGTCATTAGGTTATTTTTTTATTGGTTTCCACTCTCACTACAAAATTGAGTCTAATTAAAGTACAATTTGCAGTGGTTGTATTTATGTGTGTATAAATAGCGCTTGCTCTGTTCCCAAATTGCTCCAGAAATGGCCTTGTGTCTAAATTGTAGCCTTAATAAAGAATAGTAAAGGCTTGCATTCTCAGTACGCTCAATGCTGCCATGCTTCCTTTGAAGCAAACATAAATATGGCTGTTTCAGGTCTGGTAATGGCCACAGTGTGCAGTTATTAGAATCTCTTTGATGTGGCAACTGTGCCAACCTGCTCGGTGTCTCTGTGAATTGATCTGGCTCAATTAGCGGGCCCGCAGAGACAACGTTCAAAGGACTGTGCTTCCACGCTCAACACTGACACATAGACCAGGTGAAACGCTTTGCATTCATTTACGCAGCTGGCCCTGAGAAGATAACCTGTGAATAGTGGTGAATATTGGAAAATCAATGGTGCAGCTTGAGTTTCAAGCAAAGCTTTCACCAAGAATGTTTGGTGCATTCTTTAACTAATTTCCCACAGCTATGGGCTTAAGTGGGATTTAACTAAATAACTTCTAAACATGCTTCACAATCTGCTCACTCTACTTTATAACTGTGTGCTTCTTCCCACAAAGTTTACATGCACACTCATATTCTACGAAGATAACAATACGCACCTAATAATATTTCCAATTTGATACTGATCATTTAAATGATATTTTCACTGTGGTTATTTCACGCTAGATGCTCATCGTACATCTGCTGTACTGCGTGTAAAAGAAAAGTTTGTCTTTCTAGCTGAAAGATGCACTGTTAAACACTTCCTAATACTTGGTAACAAAGGAACTAAAGAGTGAGGCTTCCATCACTCAGGTACAACAAAGCTGTCTGGAAATGGTATATTAGGGTGATTCTGAATGTCATTAACTGTGTACACAGCTTGGAATAAAGGCAAAGAGTACATTTTGTGTATGTAAATGTAGACACTCTGGCCTCTCTTCCACCCTTCGTCTCTCCCCTGATTCAGCTGACCTATTTCAATTTGTCTTCATCAGTCATACCAATTAACTCAGGGATTAGATTCCTCTATGCCAGCCACCCCAGTCCTCCCTATATACCACTACCTCTACAGTCCCTCTGTTCCTCCATCCAACCCTACCACTGCTTTTCTCATGATTTTGTGTTGCATAAATCTTTGATATCTCTGCACAGCTGACCTCAATCCATAGGATTTTTCTCTTTGTCACTTATTTGCATTCAGAAGTATGACTAAAATGTAAAGTAAGGCATGTGTGCATGAGTATGCACACCTCTAGCACAATTTAATATGTTGCCCTCCAAGATCATTCAGTAAATTCACACAGAAAAGACAATAAGTAAGCTTCTGCATCATTTGCACAATTTTTCCGCTGTACAGCTACGAGCAAACGCTGGAGCTTTTTTTTTTTTTTTTAATGATTTGTTTATTCATGTGTTCACCATGCTAATGTAAATCTGCAAGATCTGCATTACTGGCGAATATTTAGTACACGACGCAGGCTAACAAACATGGTGTTGAGACAGTACATTGCATTTTTTTCCTTTTTATATAATAGCAGAGCTTTTTTTGTTTGAGTGTTCCAACTATGAAACAAAAACGGGTCAGTTTCATAACTAAAAAGAAAAAACTCAAAAATACCAGTGAAAGATATACTAAATAAATTAGATCGTTGCTACTTAGTCAAACATAGAGAGTGACTATATGAAAACACGGCACCTTAAATTCATCTTTAATTTACCAGAAAATGGCATTTGATTAATGACCACTGCAGTCCACATGCCAACTTGAACTGCTTATATCCAGTTGCACGCTTGTGTGAGTTTGCATTCCAGTCGCACTGAGTGTCACTTTGCATAAGTCATATTTAATAGTAGGTTTGGGGGGCTGAAACACAGTTAGTCAGATTAGAGACTGTATCAGTGCTAACTCTGAAACAGAGCTGCCAGGAAAAACTGGGGTTCAATTACAGAGAGACCAGTGAAACATACTTAGAGGTGCGGTATGTCGTGTATAGTACATTTGCAAAAGAAAAAGGGACAGCGCTAATACTTCCACGGCCCCTTATCTATAGGCTTCCCAGCAATGATTGGGTGATCAGTTTAGTTTTTACAGACCGATGTGATAGCTGAGCTTTGATTTCCCTCACTGGCACTTTTCTGTTTAAAAAGAATAACATCAGACACGCCTCCTTCTTTTCTTTAGCAGCTGTCCTCAAACCATCATCCTCCACTTTCTTTATTAGGACTCATCTCTTTTATCCTTCCTTTATCCTTCCATAGCGCCTCGTCTTGCTCACCGCTTCTCTCTCTCTGTGTCCCTCTTTAATGAATTCTACGGGTATGCGATGTTAAATTACACTGACTGTTTCCATTTCCACCGGCTTCAATCATATGTGAGAGGTCTGTAGTAGAAGGGGAGCCGTGAGTCCAGGCAGGGCAGATCAGGGCAGATCAGGGCCCGAGTTGATGAACCAGCTCTCTGACACCAACACAGTCGCTCAATCTGCCTAATGAGGAAAAGGAAAAACCAGAGCAAGGAGTCCTTTTTTGTTTCCTCCATCCTTTTCATCTCACCGGCTCGGCTCCCATGAGTCCTCGCGTGTGAATGTTTCCTTGCAAGAAGCGGCGATAATGCCGTTTCGCGTCAATATATCAAACACTCGTGATTGTGCTTTTTTTGGGTTATTTTTTTAAGTCTTTTATCTTTGCTCTTCTTGATCGACTGAAAAGGAAAGCACCTTTAGAAAAAAAAAAATGAAGCTCAACAGGGGACTTGCCCTTAAGACCTCAGGACTAGTACAGACATATCGTGTATGTACACACACTGCAACAGAAAGAAGGAAGAGAAATACAGCTTAAAGATGGGTGGAGCAGATGATCTTTTACCTGCAGTTTTCTCCAGGGTCTTGATGAAATAAGAGATGGTCAGCACTTCAGAGACAGAAATTGAGAAGGGGCAGGTAGATGTATGGCACACGGGTGTCTTAGCCCCCTCTGAGGTGATTTCAGATCATTACCTCTCCTTCAGTGTCTCGCCTCTAAAACAAAACATCAGCACATTCCTAAAATCCACTCCAAGGATCTCTAGCAGGCAAAAGAAAGTCACACACAATTTTTTTTTCCCCCTGTTTCAAATTATTTACTAATTGTTTTCTTACTAAAGTTATTCCTCTTCCACCGCACAACTTCATCTTGCATGTTTTAATAAGCAATTTATTTGAGAATGGTGCGACAACAAGAAAGCCTGTCGTGCCACACTTGTATTTTTACAGTACATCGACTTTTATCCGAAAGTCACCAGATTCTCCACTGCCCTTTTGTTTACGCGCGGTGTCAATATTTTGTCTGCATGCATTGTGATGGGTGTTGTGCGACTGCGTGCAGACTTTGTGTTGTTGTGTTGTCGGTTTCTCTCTCTCTCTCTCTCTCTCCTGTTATCTCCATTTGTCTTTGTTATGTCTGTCACTGCTTCTCGTTCCCCCGCTCCACCCGTAAAAGCAGCTGTTCTGTCTCCTTCACTTACAGTATGCTTGATGTTTGGCATGAGTGCTGGTTTGTCGTGCTTTGTTTTTCATGTATTGGGTTGTGTGTGTGTGTGTTATCTCCATATTCTTGATCCCATCTTGGTGTTGTGTGAGGTTTATCTTGCCTCCATCTCCGGTTTTATCTTTGCATTATCGTTTCGGTCGTTCCCGTGTTATCAAATGGCACGATCGAGCTGGTGACCTCTCTTTCTTGACATCACCTTAAAGTGCTGTCAGAGACGTTTCAGCAGTTCCTTTAAGGTTTTCCTTACTGCCGTGGGTGATCACTCTTTGTTTTTTTGTTTGTTTTTCCTAGGCAATTGCATGTTATTGCATGGTGTGCTTAATGTCAAAATATTTGATATTTTTCCATTTACATGTGTTTTAGCCTTTGTGTATGTTTCGCAGCCTCTTCCTGGACGGTATAGATTTTCACATGCGTCAAACACGTTTAACTCTCAGGGATATCTCTGTTTCTACCAGCAGCTGCGATTTGTCTCCTGCCATCATGTGCGTTCGCCTGTGTTTACATGGCTGCAAGTCTGTGTTGTTACATTTGATTCAGAGTATGGTATGATTCATAGCAGATGGCTGCCTCCCTCCAAATATTTCCTCCAGTGTGACAGCTGAAGAAAGTTAAAACTAAGAATGGTAGATGAGCTAGAAAAGGGTGGAAAAGCAGGGATGTGATTACCATCAAACCTCGCGCTCAGTAGAGGGAGCATCTATCCAGATCCTTCATGCGGTATGTGACATAGATACAAGATGTCTCCCAGGCTAATTTTCAGAGCAGTACACACTCTTTACAGATTCATTTTGAAGTTACCAGTCAAACAGAATCAACTCGTTTTCCTCCATGCAGCGAAATCAGGCTGGAGACCCCTTAAATATATACCCCAGGCTGTTTGCACATCAGTTGATCTTCTAATGCCTCCTTTCCTTCCCGTTTGCCCCTCATGCGTAGGATCTTTTTTGACTGTGAAGTTTACATCTTCTTCTGATGTTTTATACAACTTCTTTATTGGATATCTAAACAGAAATCTGGATGGCCTTTTGAGCCTCTGCTGGTTCAAATCAGAGCTTTGTGTACCGTATGTTTTTGTGCACTTCAGCATCCGCTTCACCGCACACGCAGTCCCTTATTAGCAGGCTACGTAAACCTCATACCTGTCAGGACAAAGAAGAGACAACCTTGACAAGCTAGCTGGTAGGGAGGCACTGTCAGTCAAATGATGCTGCCATGTCAAATAATGATCAGTCTCTCAGAGCCCACGCTGTGAGACTTAGCTACCATATACAGATGCTTTTGTCACATTACTATTTTCTGCATTTTGACTTATTGCCCTTTGATTTAAAGCAAGCATTTGCTCGAGACTTGAACTCCAAGTCATTTTTCTGGAATGAGTCATTTTATCTGAAGAGTCACTGTGTTGTTCATTTATTGAAAGATGCTCATTGCTTAAGAGATGCTGTTTCACACAATAAAAGAAGAGGTGCCATTTTACCTTCATGCAGTAAAATACAACAATACAGTGCATTACCACTCAGCACATCTGCACAGAACCCACAAATTTCTGCATTCAGGTTTTGTATTATTTGATTTGTATTGCTTATCCAGTAGCAGCTCTGAGGGTATACACCCTGATTTTTACTTAGAATATGTTGATAACAGCATTCCTACCAGTGTACCACCCACTACCTGTTGTTTAATGAATGACTACAAACCTTTAATGGAAATGTAAATTACCTGCTACAGTTTGTGATAGTGTTAATCATTGCGTGGTACCACACACACACACACACAGATCTGAGAGCTCAAGATTGTCTTGTTTTTGTTTTTGCCATTATTGTTAGAAGCGCTTGTATTAGCTGTTTTGTTTGTTTGTTTTTTTTAGGTATCCCAGTAAAAACATTATCAGTACAACAATTAGCACTTTGTTTTGAGAACTTTTATTTACCACATGTTCAAATCATGCTTAATATGTTCAGAGGAGGTCAGGAGAGAGGTACAACAGTGATGTCTACAGCCGTTTGTAACACAGAGTGGACGCTCTGTGGTGTTGGAGATCTTGTCAAAATTGATGAAATTATGAACACAGAAAAGTAGCGTGAGGTTTTAATCCAGCATAGAGTGCAATCAGGGAAAGCATTTGATCAGCAACAGCCTCATTTCTCAGCATGAAAATGATACCAAACACATGCAGAAAATGCATTTCTGAATCGGAAACAAAAGCACACAGTAGAACTCTATCAGTCATGGATTGGACCTCTACATTAGAGAACCAGTGTAGGATCATCTTGACTGAGAATACCGGTAGTCAGAATACAAAGAAGAGCTTTGAATGTCCTTCTAGAATCCTGGAGGACTATTGCTGAAGACTACTTAAATAAATCGGAAGAAAGCTTGAATAAGAGCATTCAGGATCTGCCAAAGAATAAAGGTGGCCATACCATACATTTGTTTCCAATCTCATTAGGATTTCCCTTATATATTTCCATTTATGTTTGCACGTTACAGTAAATCACTGCACCTGTTTCCTGTTTTTCTGGCAAAATATGAAGAAATGAAGGAGGGCTTGAGACTCTTTTAAGAGATCCTGGGGTTGCTCATCCACAGTAGTGACTAGTATAGTTTCAAAGATTAGACCCAGAAAACACCACATGGCAATCGGTATCTATGCTAAAAAATTTAGCACTATTGAGTAATCTTACTGAGTGTAAGTAACACAAAATGCATTAAATCTCGTGCAGATAATAGAACATAATGATATTTTGAACTTGCTTAAAAAGTCTTTGTTTGACCTTCGTGGTATCGGTCATTCCCTGGTTTATAAGCTGGCAGCAACACAACTTCTTGTTGCCTCAAACAAGAGGGGGACAGAGAAAAGGAGGAGAAGTAGAAGAAGGAGAAAAGGAGGGACAGAGAAGATGGGATCTGAAGAACTAGGGGAAGTAGAGATTTGACTCCAATCAAATTATTGGCCAATCAAGTCATAACGTGAGTAATTCAAGGCTTACATCGACGACCCTAATCTCATTGTCTGTGCATTAGGGGCTCAAAGGCAGGCTCTTACCGAGCATGCTCAGTGGGGGGTCCGGGAGGGAAAAGGTGCTTTGATGGGAGACAAGAGAGATTCGCTTTTGGTGGTGTGTGTGTTTATGTAAGAGGCAGACAATCTGTTGGGTTGCTGAAACGCTGCCTGTCTCTCTCTCTCCCTTTTTGGAGCAATACTGTAAAGAAGAGAAAGCCAAGCTAGGGGTATTGGGAGGTTTACATCGCCTTTCTCTTGCCATCTGCTTCAGTGTCATTGTCCAATGGCAACATCTTTCATTTGCCCAATTACAGAGTAGGGATTATGTGTTTGTTTCCTGCCCACAGGCTCCCTTGCCACACTTGACTTATGTTTTATGTAGACAAGTATCATTTATCCTCTAATGAGGCTTGCCATGACACCCGAGGTAAAGGTACTTTTGCTTTTAATAGCGTTTCTCAACACGATATATTGATTATAAAATAAGATTACGTATAAATTTGTCTTGAGAATAACCCCTTAGCATGATCTATTATGGTAACAAACTCTGCTGTAACTGGTGGGGTGAACACAGCTCACCAGGAGAGCATACACCTGGAAAAACATGGCAAGGGACGGATCCTGGGGAAAAGAGCAGGGTTTCCGGCATGTGACGTTGTTGTCGAGTGCTCATCATGCTCGGCCTGAGCGTCCCGGGGTCTGAGTGAGAAAAAAGCCTGGCATGGTTACATGCTCATTTGCATGTGGAGGGTTTCTGAATTTGCGACCCACCCATTCTCACTGTGTGGACGCATACGCGCATGTATAGACTCCAGCCTACCCCCCACGTTTGGGGATCTGCAATGTCGAAACAGCTGCCAAGGGAACAGCTTGTCTCAGAGAGGGGGGAGAGAAAGTGAGAGAGGGAGCACGAGGGAGAGCGAAGGTAATCAGTTTTTAGAAAAATACTGCCTCTCCATCCTCTGCCAAGAGTTAGTTTGTGTTGTG
>VUQR01007552.1:6143-35407 GCA_015108515.1 Hemichromis elongatus | reverse complement strand
CAGTGTGGCAAGGTGCTGTATGCAGTAATTAGCATCATTCTCACCAGGGAGGCGCTATGTGTGGAGGCCCCATTAAACACATTGCAGGGACAAACACTGAGCCCTGTTCTGCTGACGATAGCATGCCGCCTCCTCTGCAACACACACTCAAACACAAACACCCCTAAATCAACCTGGCCTTCCAACTCATGTGACATACAGTAGCCGTACACATAGTTTGCGCTTGCCAACACAAACTGAGTCATATTCAAACATGTCACTCAGCTTAAATTATTCACCAAATAAATTAAACTAGTTATCAAGCTGCAACAGGGCGCCAGGGCAACAAAAATAAATTATTCCCTAAATTATCTTTCGTAAAAGTCCATATCCTCACATAACCTACATAACCTACAGGTGTTTGGTATGCATAAGGTTGTGTACAGTTTCAATTAATATTACAAAATTTATTCCAGGCTAAAACAATAAGTTATCTCTGTGTTTTTCCGCGTATTTCTAGTGTGAGATTAGATCCATTTGCTTCGTCCCATAAGTACCCACACACATTCTATTATGCACCGTGACATACACGCACACAGGGGGCAAGTGGGGGTGTAAAATTATGCCGCGTTAGCTGGCATGCAGTGTTTGTGCTAATGAAGCTCGCTGTCCACATAGGCTGATAACTTGCTGATGACTCGATATGTCTGCCAGAGAGATCTCAAGCACAGTTGCATACTGAAGCAGGTGTACCCTGTGGTGGTTGTGTATTATTATTAGCTGAGAGTTTGTTTTTTTCCCTTCAATATACCTGCATAAGTACTATATCTGCATTATTTGAGTCATACCACTAGCCCTGCCATATGTGGACCATGGTGCTTTTGGGGTTTTTGTTCATTGTTTTTGGCAATACTTCATAGAGATGAGATCCACTTAAGGGCCGTGCTGACCATCAAACATGACACATATTTACGCATATATTTTTCCCAGAATAAGCAGTTGGCAGAATAAAGAGAGGCTATCTGATGGTATTGTGGTTCATTAGCCTACATTACGTGGACCTGCACTGGTCTTGGTCAGGCTTGTCATAAAATAGAGACTGCTGCTAATCAGAACGTTGGTGGTTCAAACCCTGGTTCCTCCAAAACGGTCCCAGGATAATATTGATAAAACAGTGTTTGGGATTTAAAAACCATCCACTTAGTGGTGCAATATCAAATTCAGTATGGTGTATAATCTAAAAGCTCACTGACTGCTCAGTAATACTGAAACAGCATTATCGATATAAATGCAGTTTGACATTTCCATTTGAATTTGCTGTGAATATGTTTTTGTAAACTCTAGCCAACTAGACATTGCCAAAGCAAACAAATGCTATCCTGTTAAGAGACAGTTTGTGTAAGTTTGACAAAATGTTCCAACACATTTGCCAGTATCAGCTCGGCTATGCTGAGCGTAAAGAAAATTAAATAATTCACAGACTGCATAAAATACACATTTTTCCAAGCTTAACAGTGGAATGTGAAAGAACTGAATTTTAGGTGTTTAGGTCCATCTCTCGCCGCTCCATTCAGTGCTGTTTCTAATGCGTGCACCTTTTCATAAGGAAATTTTGCAGCCGAAAGGTTTGAGCAAAATACATTTTATGAGTTTTAAAAAGAATTTAAGGTTGTCAACAAAAGGAAGATACCTTTCCCTTCCAGTACTGTTGTTGCTACTGGCTTTGAAAACACTGTCAAACAGAGGACAAAGCTTTATAACAATATTAGTGTTTGCTTTAAAAGTTATATATTTAATGGTGATGATGTATCCGAGAATGACTGTGCAAGGCCAGATTGGCCTTGATAGAATAATTGCAGAATAATCCAATAATAATAATATCAGTAATGCTTCCATGGTCCTTTTTTGGATTGCTAATGCACAGCATCCTACCTGACCCCATGTTAACTGTTCCTTTGGTGCCTGTAGTCAGAGAACTACCTATCGCCCCGACCAGCTCACCCTCAAAGGTAATTTAATAAATTCTTTTGAACAATCTTCCATAAATACAGCACTGATCTGTGCATTGATGGAAGTTGATCCCACATAAAACATACAAAACACAATTTTTATTTGCTCTTTGACCGTACTGATCATGGTCAATTATTTATTAATCACTTATAGTTTTCAATTTGTGCCGGAATGGTCTTTCTAGAAAATTAAACGCGCATTTTAAGGATGCGAGATGGATAATCATCTGACCTTTTAGCTGTTCTCATTGTAAGGTTTGCCTGCTGAAGCATATTCATGACCAAGAAGGACCAGAAGCAAAAACTTTCCTTCATTCTGTTCAAGAGATTAAGTAATAAAGAAGATCTGATAACATCAGGAATGATCTTTGTGAAGATGACGATGTTATGTGATGCAGCACCAGTGTTAAAAAATGTACGCACGGGAGCCCGAAGTGTGTGCAAATTATTTCAAAATACCATTTTTTAAAGAGCCTGTTGTACTTTATACAGCACATTTGTAGTGCAGTTATAGTGCGGTACAAATGAGAGATATTCTGTTACATATAATGATGCATTCAGTTTGTAACTAGTAATATTCTTACCTTTTGTTCTCTTCTGGCAAATGTTCTACTTTAAGCTATACAAAATATTCCCCCTCTTTCTGGAAACATTGCAGCAATTGCCTTTTCACTGCCAATTATATTATGGCTTTTTTTTTTTTACTCTTCTTTTGTATTGCGATTGACTCGAGTGTAAAATCTTCTTCCTTGTAAATTTTGAAGTAGAATATGTTTACCAGCAGTTGTAGACAAAAAATGGAGGGGTGCAAAGCAGGACTCCTATATTACAATTATTTGGCAGATGTGTTTCTCTGAAACAAATTAGATCATTTATCCCTCTCATTAACTACAAAATGAACACTTTAAGGTTTAGTGATTTCCTCAAGGATGCTTCTTGACAGCTGAACCACCACCCCCTATTGTTAATGACTAAATCGCTTTAAGACTTGACCTTCAGCCACCTCTAAGATAATGGAAATCCAGTCAAACCCGATCAATTTGTGAACGGGTAGAATGAGGAGAATGGATTTACCTCGGTGAAGTTCATGTTCATCAGGTCCCAAGGTGACAATTTATTACACATTTTTTTTTATTTAGCAGGTTTGCATTTCAGCAGATAAAAAAACAGACAATAGGACTGCGTCTTTAAGGTCAAGGTCATGGTTATAAGTAATTTAATTATCTTAAAACACATTACACATGTATTAAACTTAAACTTTTTAAGGTATTTCCACTTACCTGCACTGTCTGTACCAGTCACAGCCAGCGAGAGCTGCCTGCTTCACTTGTTTGTTGCACATCTGTTTAGCAGCTGATGCACAAGTTGACCTTAGAGAAACTGTGCTTTGTCATTTAGATGTACACACTGAGACAGTCTCACACACACTGGAGCCGAAACACCCCGTCCGTATAACCAGCACAGGGAACAGTAATTAGTTAGTGCCCCCAGGACTGTGACAGGCTCTTTTTGACAAGAGGAAAGGGCAGGGTGACATTTTTGGTCAGCACGCTACACTCACTGTGCTGCATACTTCACAAAATTACCAGAGGGGTTGAGAGTTTAATTCCCTGAGCTCATTCTCTGAGTCTGTGTGTCTGATAGAGCCTTCAACCTTTATAGACAATACTTTGCACACAGATGACATGCTGGTTTTAAAGGGCCCAGTGCAGTATGTCCTTTGGGACGTCGGCCCCTCATCTTCTTTGTTTAGACATTAACAGCCTTGAGAGAGCCGAATGCCTCCTAAGCACCATCTATAAGTAATACATCTCCACTCGAATGCTCAGAAGCTGATGTACTCTCACAAGGGGCCTTACACAGTGGAGTTTTATAGTGATTATGTCTCTGTGTTGCTGTCTGCGTTTTTGAAAACTGGGCAGCCATATTAGTTTGTTGATGAGAGATTAGCAGGCTTCAGGCTCCTGCGTAGAACAAAAAAAAAGCCACTTGAGAAAAGAGGTGAAAAGAAAAATAAGATTGACTCTGAATCTGAGATGGAAACGGTAAAGACCTATTAACAGTTTGATGCTGCAGCCGCTTAATCTTATCTTAATTTTTCTCAGTAAATAAACAGATTTTTATTGGTTGCCTTCAGCTGGAATTACTCCTCTGTGTAACAGTACTGTAATACCTGCACAGACTGCACCCCCATCCCCACCCTACACACACGTACGTTTCCATCTATCCATATCTCGTCTAGTGCCCAAAGCTTTAAAAGCACTAAACCTTGCACAGCCTGTTGTCTGAACAGTTCTGGCCAGGCCTGTTCCACTCGAGCAAACTGCGACGGCTGTCAGTTTAGATTTATTATCCTAACAACTTTGATAGATGGGCCAAGATCATGACTAACTGGCTGCCCACTCGCTCCCCAATCCCATGACCTCATCACTGGCCGGCTGGCAGGGTCTTGACTTTCGTCATGCCCGGCCATTTATTAGGCCGCTGTGGCTGGTGCCATCTTACCAGACCCTCTGGTACTGCACTGGTGGCTTAAAGTGGTTTTCTGTTGCCTTTCTGTCTGCTTTTTGTGTTGCTCACTTTCTCTTTCTGTTAACCAAGGCAGCAGTCATGTTGATATTCTAAGGTAAAAACCTGAACCTTACTCTTGAGCCTGACTACAGACACACAAAGGTGTCATTGCTGTTTGTTGCTGTTGTCACAAACTCCAACAGCAGTTAAAGGTTTTAACTTCCCATGAGTGGTCCAAATGAGCTACACGTTTGTCTCTGCCAACCAGTCTGGATTAATGACTGCAGACAACATGTCAGCCATGCGGGTCATTCCAGTTACTACTGTGAAATACACTTGAAGAACTTCAGAGTAAGACTGCAGGCAGCAGACATCCTGTAACAATACAACGTAAATGCACTTCAAGGCATTTCAAAGCTGTCACTACACCTGCAACGCTGTGCAAAAGTCTTAAACCACCCCTCAGTTTTTTTTAGATTTTTGCTTCCGGGGAGCCAAATCTGAAGAACTGGTCACAAGCAGTAGTCCTCCAGGCTTTCTTTGTTGTTTCTATTGTTGTTTGTTAGGCCACTTTACACTGACCTACAGTATGAATCATTCAAGGTTCTAAAATGCAACTCACTGAAGACATTTACCAATATTGTACCTACAGACATGACAGACAACCTAGCAAATAACAAATATTAAATTTTTATAGGCTTTTTAGGCTTTTTGTTACTCACAGTCTGTCACAACAACAAAATATAATTTATTCACATTTCTCTAGTTGAATCTATGAAAAATGTTAAGATAGCACAGTTTGACAGACACTAAATAGCATCTTTGGACCAATAACATGATTCCCAAAGCACTATTGGCTGATAACTTGGAGTATCTGGAAACTGGACAAGTAGAAGACAAAAGAACAAGTGGCAGACTTTAGCATCTTGAGTCAAGTTCTTAAAAAATAGAAAAAGAACTGACTCAAGACGCACCTGGTCCTTCAGTCGATCCATCTAATGTTCACTGAAGCATGGCGTGATTTTTTTTGGCATGACAATGATCACAAACACGCTGCAAATGCAGTAAAAATACACATGCATAGAAAAACGCACAATAGAATACTATCAGTGTCTCGAGAGCCCAAACCTCAACACTACTGAAGTGGTATGGGATCATCTTGACAGAGAACAGAGAACTATTCTGAAGGACCACTTAAAGAAATTACAAGAAAGTGTGCTTAAGAGAGTTAATTGACTTTCAAGCTGGTTAGAATTGTAAAACCTGTGTTTTTGCCTTATGTGCTTTATTTCCATCTATGTTTGCACAGGTTTCAATAAATCACTGCACCTGTTTCCTATTTTCTTGGCAAACTTAAAAACAAAGAGGGGCAGCTCAAGACTTTACCACTGCGCTGTATAATGAGGAATCACACTGACAGTTATGTCAGTCTCATATAAAATGTGAATAAATATTTAAAGTTCTTACATTAGGGTTAGTCTGAAATATGTCAGAGATATTGACACCATTGAGTAGATACATGGTTCTTATTCTCAGTGGCCTTGTCACTGTGATGCTGGGTCTCTCCACCCAAATTCCTCATTAATGCCCTTTTTCACTTCATCATCTCCCTTCATCTTAACCTCACAATGCTTACACTTTCATTATTTCCCCTCATTTCATGCTACCCTTCAGCCCTTTCAACCTCGCTACAGTTTGCCGCACCCTAACAATCCTAATAACTCGGTGTGCGTATCGTGCAATGTCGGCCAAAGGCATCCCCATCACATTGCTGTTTAACAGCCTGACCTTGTCCTGAACTTCCTGGGATCCTCGCTGCAGCCTGGTTAATCCAGCTAGCGTTACTGGCTACGGAAACATCTGCTATTTTAATTACCAAATGATGTATTTTAATCCCACTAACCAATCCAAATGCGGAAAGCAGTGATGAATTATGGGAGTGTGTTTGTGCATTGGAGTCTGTCTGAGCAGATTCACAAATATGGGTATTATCTGCGGAAAGTCTCATATAGCAGAAATACATGCACGCCCGCCCTTGAAATATAGTTAACTGAGCCGTTCGGTCTACATTTGATCTAAATATATACAGATAGACACTGAAATAGTCCCAAACATACAAGCAAACACATGCACACATGTGTTCATAAAGGGCTTGGATCCAGAGATTTCAAGCTGGTCAAAATAGTGTCTCCCTGTGAAATCTGTCTCTTCCACTTAAGCTGCTTAAGTGCTAAGAGAAGTAAACACAGGGAACCCAGATGGTCACTTCTCTCACCTCTGCCAGAGGCAGGCAAAAAATGATTCGCATACTGTATCTGTCTGTGTGTGCCTGTTTGAAATTGTATCACTACATGCATGTGTCAGGCGATGGGAATGCTCTAACATTATCCTTGCCTGAAGTTATACAGATGATCAGTTCGGTTCAAAGGTTCAGTCAATCAAAATACATCTGTTTATTTTTCATGTGCTGTTTAACATCCTAATCACGAGAAGGCCTTGGTTTTGTTTTTTTAAAGCTATTCTTCAGTAGAATTTTCATAATTCCTTATCAGCACTTTTCTCTACATTAGGTCCATCCTGTCATACCATGAATTACTCTCACCAGAGCCTGTAAAACAAACAGGATGTGCTTAAGTATAAGTCGGTGAATGCACTGTTCTTTTAAGCTAGACCATAATATTATAGTTGAGCATGGTAAAGCATATTTTACTGAAGGGAATGTCACATTTTCAGTACCTTTACCCAAATCTGATCTCTTATCTTTTTGTGCTGGAGTTTCATTTTTAAATTTGTTGATAGGAAACAAAGCTGATACCATAACACGCTCAATATAAGCTTATTTCCATAAATAAAAATACAAGTGTAAATACTGCCGGGGGCTCTGTGAAAAGGCTGTAGTCCCCTAGCTCTAGTTAAAAAGAGATATGTATTTTTCTCTTTTTTCTACTCTGCAGCATCTTTGAAAGCCTTGTGCTTCTTGGTTTCACCATTGCTATGCCATGGATTGCACTCGAAATCAGTGCAAAGCCTGTTCTCTCAGCCCAGACGCCATTTTGGCTCTGGCAGAGGTCCGTGTTTTTCATCCAAGTGCTCTGTGACAGAGTGTAATCAAATCTTGGTCTCCTCCTACACGGGACGCCAGACATCTCCCTCTGTCAGCCGCAGGAGATTTGTAGGCTCATCATGTTTTGGTCGAGGCAAGTTTTCTGTATATCCGCCACCAGAGTCGAAGCGAATGGGATGCGGATAGAAGGAGATGGTGTAGATGGTGGCAAAAACACATTAAATGCAATTCGTAGTAGTTTTCATACCTCATTTTCTTTTTCAGTTTGCATGAATCCCCAAGTGGTTGATACCTGCCACAGTGATATATTTGCTTACTTCCTTCTACCGGAGAATCATCCAGTACTTTTCTTCATGCTTCTATTAGCTGTAGTCAAGCTTTTTAACTACACAACCTTTTCATATTAACCACCGAGCACAGTAATTTAAAATGTGTTACCGCTATAACGCTCCACCATCCATTCTTAAAAGGAAAAAAGCTCAGCGTGAACCAGTGGCACCATGGAAAAAGCACTCATTAAAGATGTCAGTGGCGTTGTCTGCCCGGCCAGGGGTGCTGAAACAGTTTAGGCTGAAAATAGTGTTGATTGATGAGTTTGAAGGTGCACGCAGTGTCGACGGAGCGGCGTGTGCATTTTTGTTCGTGAACAAAAAACCGAGGCGCTGCACTATTGTGACTACACTGCAGGTTCACATTACATACAGTGTGTGTGTTTGCGTCTGTGAGTTTTCTTGTGTGAGTAACTAGTTCGTGCACAGCTGACTTAGTATGTGTCATAGCGGTTGAGAATACAAACTTGGCCAACACATCAAAAGCAGTGTGTCATGTTGGAACAGCTTTACTCGGGGCACCGCTCACTCACTGAACTTCCCAGCATTTCAGCTTGTTTACAGTGGCACATGCCAAGCCTGCCCTCCATCTGAAAAGCCTTCAGCATGTCGTTAACTCCCTCCCAAAAGGAAACCTCCATTTTTTTTTCCCTCCCCTCCTAAGCGTACAGCCTGTCAGAAACACAAAAGAAGAAAATTGCCATTGAATTGCTTCAGGAGGTACTGTGTCTGATACTTTGTATTATTTGCACAATTCAATTGACAGGCTTCTAGTGGTTATCATTTCTTGCCTCGTGTGTGCAGCGAGAGCAGTACATGGTAGTGCAGAGGAAAAGAGTGTGAGCCTAAAATCGCGTGCTAAGTCCCCAAGCATTAGAGTAAGCATCCGCATGGTTCAGATAAAGGAGAAAGGTGAGAGCGAGAATGGCAAACAGTATGAAAGAAAGACATGAAAATTACAAGAATAGAGTTGAGTAAGAAGAGGAGAGAAATCCTTTTGAACTGCTGGGTAAGTTTCACGGATTGGCCTCCAAATAACTGCAGATAGCATCTCTCTGTGTGCCCGCTGACATCGGAGCCCTCCAGACCTGCCTGGTTATCCAGGGCCTTCCAGGAAATAGCCAGGGAAGCCAGGGACCATGCTAGGGTCAAACTGCCTCTACTGCTGGCACTGTGACTGTTAGAACAGAGAGGCGGAAGAAAATAAGAGGCAGGAGAAGTCATTATCTGTGTGGAGGTCCTATGTAGAGGAGGGGGGAGGGTTATGTTTGGAAAAGAGCTGCATATTGCTGGTTTTAAATTTTGGGTTTTGGCATCTGAGCCAAGTGCTGACACAGAATTGTTATTTTCTGTTTTGATTTGTTTTTTTCAAATGAACTATTGCATTGGGAGGCTTATTTTTCCCCGTGTGTGCAAAGCTTTGACAAATATTATACACATATATGCTTTTCTCTGTCTTTCAAACACATACATGCAGACTCCTGTTGTGACATCATGCTTTGTCAGGTTTGTTAGGGAGCTAAGCTCATCAGTGTCACAGCCTGGAAGGTGATGTTTACAGCGTGGGAGTGAGTGATGATGAGAAACAAATGGAGGGAGACAGGGTACCCCCCGATGCCTTAATGCCACAGAGGTCACTTAGTTACAAACATACAAAAGTAACTAACTCTCTTCATAGTGTTTTACTTAAATAAAGGTCAAATACTACACATACATTTTTCTGCATGGAACATTTCATCCAGTTTAAACAATTTTAAACTACTTTATTTAACAGACCTTAATTTCCCATCTATTAGTTACATAGTGACATTGCTGTTATTCTAAAAAAAATATTGACTTTAACTCCTATTAGAACAATCAGTTTTTGCCTTGTATACTGTATTTGTATGTATGATTGTATGTCTTAGTAAATCCCAGCACCTGTTTATGAGATGTGGCTCGAGACTTTTGCACAGTACTGCACATTAACCAATCATTGTCTTATTTGTACCTCCTGCAAGTGGGCCAAACATCTGTTCTAACAACCTTGGATGACAATATACAAATTAGTTTTGTCATGTTTTAATTCTGCTAATGCTAGATCTTCAATATTGCATGCAAGTCTGCACAGAGAGACGGGTTTCCTCTCTTAATCATAATCAACTTTTCTTCCTCTTATTCCACTTTTTCTTCTTTGTCCAGCACATAAGTCTAAGAATAGCGAACGTCATGTGTTGTACAGATTGTAAACTTGACAGAGATTTGAACCTGGTTAATTAGAGTGCAAGAATGCCAGCGCAGATGCAGTCTTGAATAAAACAAACAAGGCCTGAGTGGACAGGAACATGCAGAACAAAGTTGGAACAAAACGGCACGAAAAAAACCCAAAGCACCAGAAAAAAAACTGCATAGTTGCTTTTATCAAACAGAGGTTGTCTGTTCTGCATTTTGACTGCATTCGCTGGTACAAACAGTGCAGCAGTGCCCTGGTGAACAAAGTCACATTTTTAATAGAAAATAAAACAAAACGTCTTTCATCAACGTAGGCAATAAACATGTATTCTCTCTATACTTTGAAAGAAGAATGCATGTTTATTGCCTACGTTGATCAAAGACTATTTTGTTTTATTTTTACATCCAGTTATTGTTTGGCCCCATTTAAAACGGCATTGTTTCGGCCTATTTACAGTCTGAAATTACTTTTTTGTGAAGGTTATGGTCCCTGTTTTATAGCATTTGTGCGTCCTCTTTAATACCTGAACATATGCGCACGTAATTGAAGTTGTGCAGACCACACACAATCATAAAACAAATGCGTACACATGTAGACAGATCGGCATGCACGTCGCACCGTGTCAAGTAATCCCTAACAGCCTGAGTTTATCTCAAACAGTTTCCAGGTGCAGTCATCTGGCGCACATTCCAACATATAACCAACACGCACTTTATGTTCAAACCCACACACGTACACGTAGCCAAACACATGTCCATGTACAAGAGCACGCATGTCATTCAAAGGACAAAAAAAAAAAAGCAGACGCTTTCTTTCTTCTTCTTCTTAACGAGTCATCTCACCCTGCCGCTGTGTAATCCTCACTATATCTGACAGAACGATCCTATTGTCACCAAAAAATTCTGAGCCTCTTTCATGGATGCCTAATGATGTTTTATCACACTCTCGGCATTGTGTTCACATTTCCCTGCATGTTTAAAAAAAGATTTAAAAAAAAAAGAAAACCTCACTCCAGAATGCTCGTGTCAGTTAAAGGGGCGATTGATATGCTGTCTTTCCAGCTCCCGCCCTCCCCCTCAGTCTCTCTTCTTCTCTTCTCCTCATCTCTCTCTCTTTTCAAGATCTTACATTTTCACTTAAGTCCCCTTCTCTCTGTTATCATTCCACCAGAGGCTCTCAAAAGCAGCTTTGATATTGAAAGCAGGCTTGGCATGAAAGGCAAGGGTTTAGGGGGAATGTAAATGCTGGGGGTCTTTTTCTTTTCTTTTTTTTTCTTTTTTTTTTTAAAGGAAGAGATCTTCCAGTTAACGAACACCTAACTCTGTGGCGCTTTTTTTTTTTTCTCTTTTATTGCATGTGGCAGCGGGGATGAAAATGGATTCGTGGATGCCGTTTTAATTTTTTGTCTATATTTTTCTCAGTTGAAGTTGATGAAATGCTGTCACGCAGACAAAGGCAAAAACAATAGGAAAATTTTATTGGCAGAAATTTTATGCATGCTGAACTATATTCGAACCAAAGTAGTTTTAAAAGCTGGTAGAGCTGTTAACTCGTGTATATATTATAAATGTGCAGCGGTTTTGAGAAACCTGTGTGCATAACGGCAAGTGGACAATCCTTAGGAGTTACATGTCAAGGAGGGGAAAAGGGAGTGTCTCCCATTCTTTCCAAGCAAGAACCAATCCATTTTCCATCCACTCCAACTAAAGCGGCTCAGACCTCCCTCTCTCATGGGACTTCCACCAGTTATTTCAGTGGTATACTGAGTAGTTCTCAAGCCAGCCATTATAAGAGACATAATCTCTGTAGCTTGTCTGAACTGCTCTTCTTGATTGGAGGAATCAGAGGCATCTTAGTCATAAGCCAAAAAAACTCCCACTAGTTCCATTTGATATGGGAGAGCAGTGACTCGACTCTGAGCCCCGTACCAAATAACTGTGGTCCTCGTGATACATCTAAGGGTGACCCCGGTGGTCCATCTGGAGAGTCTCATTCTGCCCCTCCTGTGCATGATGCCCTGGACACTACCCACTATTTGTGCATATTTAAGCACAGAAGCAACCAGAAAATTGACACATTTGCCTTCACACTTCTTTCTTCACCACGACAGAGCAATACATTATCTGTAATGGTGCAGGTAACTCCATCTTAATACTGCTTCATATTACATCAGAGCTCACCACTCAAACTAATTTCTTTTGGTCTGGCGTGAGCAAATTCTGATGGTGACCAACGTGCTCTGCAAGTTTCTCATCCTGTCAAAGCAGACAGCTGCCTCCCTGACATGGTCACCGTTCCATCATGGATCTGAGTGATTTAACAAAAAACAAAACAGTCTAATGTACTCGTCAGCATATGGAGTCCCGGCACATCTGTGATGGCGCCCTGCTCAGTATCCTGCTGTGAGCTTCTGTTTGAGTTAAGAGACAGCATCCTATGGCTATCTCCCACTCCCACACACTGTGTCTCCTTTGCACCCTGCCAGCACATCACATTCTTTCTTTTCCTCCTGTGGCCTGTGGTGCTACTTAAGCTTTCTAGCATCTCTGCCAACCGCTGCTGCCCAGAACAAGGACAGTCAGCCAGTTTGTCCCAGTCTACCCTTGTGCAGCTCCGAACTTGTTTTTTTGGACTGCAAACTGTAGCATGAAAAAAACATGTCCAGGAAAAATAAACAGACACACACACATACACTCACAAACTGTTTTTCACTACACTCTCCCATACACGGCCTTCTTCAAATAGCTCCGCTCTTCGCTAATGAGTCCCTGGAGGGTTGTACCCTGCAATCGTTCTCTTCAGACGCCATTACAGCCACTGTGCCTTCAATGAGATGGGTGAAACCATTACCATAACTGGGGACTGCTACCTGCCTGGATTGCTTTGAACAATAGCAAAACCTGCAGTTTGCTAACAGGAATGAATGGACTTGACTTGGGAACAGCAGCCATGGAAGCAGTGGAAGTTCATATCCTCGAGTCTGGCCTTCTCTCTTTCTCTCTTTGTGTTTTTTCCCCCCAAATATTTGCTTTGATGTCTTAGTTGATGTAGACTTAGATAATAATAGGCTGTACTCCAAGTACAATGTTAAGCAGTGTTTACTCTTTGCTTTTCCACTCTGTTCTATTTAATTCAACTCCATTTTTTATCGTCAGCCTCTGCCCTTTCAAGGTCACTGCACCTGATGCAGCTAGATCTATGGCTAATTAAAATCTCATCATCCCGGTGATGAAAAGATAATATGATTAAAAAAAATTAATATATACACACTATTAAAACTCATAGCAAAACTCTGTGACACTACTAATTTGCTGGTATCCTCTGCCAAACTACATGATGTGCAGAAGCAAATGTCAAGTTAATGCAGCCAGTCACCCATCAAGTAGGTTAAATTAAATGCTAGGCAGCCGTGTGGAAGTCCCAGTGGTAGCTGTCTCACCACCAGCCCTGATGAGGTTTCCCTTTCTGGGAGGGCTGAGAAGAGGGTGCAAGGGTTCTGATACCCCACCGTCACCCGCTCGTATCCCGCTGCAGCTGGCAGGTGCTGGACCCACGGGAGGTTTGCCCGCGCTCATCCGACACTAGTGCCCCGCAGGAGCTGTCAGTCTAAGGAGCTCTATCACTACTCTTTCTACTCCAAAAGCGCTGACATAGACCAAAAAAAGTCATGCCACACACAATGCTGTGCTATTCTGGATTGTGTTTCACTACGCTGGCTCTGGGGATACGTTTTAACCCCCATTGGAGTTTAAAAAAAATCACTCTGGAGGCACTTTTTGGTTTTGCTAAATGATTGCTGACAGAAATATCTTTGCACATCTCTATGTGTAACGTGTGGATCAAGAAGCAATTAAGCATGGTATAATTATACTGTTATACTTATAATTATACTGCATGATTATAATTATGCATATATATGATGAAAACAAGATTATTGAGATAAAGACAAAATTATTATTGTGCTGTATTTAAGTTTTGCACTAACCTTTTCAGATACACCTCTGCCTAAAAGCCCAAATTCACTCAAGAGCAGGTTTAGTTGTGCCCTTTGTTTTTAGGCATTTCTCTGCTTTTGTTGAGCAAATACATTCGTGTGCGTTCTCTCAAAGAATCGTGACGATTTCGGCTGCGATCTCTAATCCTGTTTCAATGTTAAATTATTAATCAAACGTGGCATGTCACATAACTGGACATTTCTTCAGTCCTATTTATATTTCAGTCACTGCACTTTTATTTCAGGACAGTAGGTTCAATAGTTTTTACTCATAGTGCTGATAGAAGGCTCAATAGGGATCAACAGCAAGCTATTTGATGCAAAACGAAAATTGCTGCTGTTGAAAGAGAAACTGATTTTTATTTTTATAGCCATTCAAAGGAATTTTGTGTTAAATGACAGCTTTATTGGAACCAGTGTGAGGGCCTTTACTGCCCTTTGCACTACTAGCCAGATAGACATCCTTGATGACCTATCTCCAATTTGTTCAATCTGTCTAAAGCCCTCTTAGGCCGGCTTGTCGGTCGTTGATGGTGCTCTGTGTAAGCTTTTTATTTTTTATTTTTTTTACCATACTGAAAAGCCAATTTCCTTTGCAGCTCAAGTGGCAGTTGTCTTTTGCCTCTTTGTTCAATTAGAGGGGAGGAGGTAAGAGAACTGGAGGGCTGCAGTAATACGTCTGGTCAAAATAAAGGCTTTTTGCGAAGACATCATGTCATCCATCTCCCAGTAAATGATACATCTTTCTCTTACAGCCGTCCCGATGACCTTGTTTGTGTGGCCCTGTTAGTGAGGGAGGCTATGGGAGGGAGGCTGGAAATGAGTCTGGCCATTGTCTGGAGATGCGGGAAGGCACACACAGACATAGAGACAAAGGCAGGGAGAGTGCACTGGTCTCATATCTGACCTGCTGTACGCATCAGGGAGGCACTGTGGCACCTTGCATCTGATTAGCCAGACACTCATTAGACCTGACCTTGGATCACAGCATTACAAAACAGTGCTGACTTAAAGAGGGGGAAAAAACACAACACAATAAACAGGCACACTGTTATTGCGTGTGAGGGCGGAAGCAGTTATTCCTCCCATAAACATTTTCTCAGAGAATTAAAGTTTGGGTTGGAAGGAAGATTAATATGGGGCGAGGAGAGTGTGCCAGCGAAAAGCAGGCTAGTGGAATTTAATGAGTTTTGTGTGTCGACTGGGGAGCCTGCTCGCGCCACGCTAATTACGCTCTGTAACGAACTGAGATCTGGGGAGCATCGAAGGAAGACAAAGGCTCTGAGCAGTCCGGCAGCAAGCGGCAGGCAAAACAAAAGAGCTGCATACACACATTTAAAGCCCACGTGGACGGCTAGAACGAGGGTGAGACACGGAGAGACGGAGACATGCTCATAGTATTCTACAAGCTTTCCCTGGTTGCCACCCCCATGTTAAGGGTAATGAGATGTAGCCAGTGATAGAGAGCTCGAACCTAACAAACAAGCTTCTCTATTAGACTCGCTAGACAAGGGGTGCAAACTTCAGTAGTAGAAAATGAGTTGTGCAGAGACAGTGGGATTGTCAAGATAATTGAATCAACCTCTCTTGACTTCATGCAATTGCAGCTCTTTAACTAGATAAACAAACACCACACACACACACACACACACTCATACTCAGAGAGAACAGGCACATTATATGCCACACTGCCCCCTTTTGATAAGGAGGCCAACTGCAGCATTTGATCCCCAAGGGTTTGGTGTAAATGAGGAAGTCCCAGCTCTTGACGTGGGAGTGTGTCTCATTCCTTCATTAAGCTGCCAGTGCCTGCAGGGAGTCTAGCACTCTTCCCACGCATCAGTGGCCACAGCGCACAAACAGCAAACAATCAGGCTGACTTTCAACTGTGACTTTCAACAGAATGAAACCACCCTCGCTTCCTTTCCTGCCTCTCTCCCCTGCTCTCATTCTCTTTCACTGTCTCTCCAACAGTTTCTTTCAACTTGGAAGAAGAATTTGCTTCTGGCGCAGTTTAAATGAAACTTGCCCTCTTACCGACAGATTCTAACCTTTAATATTCTGGCCCTTTGTTGGCAAGTGTATATCCAACTTTCATCATGCAATATGTATCGTTATCGCCCTGTGGCCCCCTAACCCTCACTATGAAATGTTTGTGCATTGCTCTGCCCGAAGCCCAAGCTGCTTTCAGATGAGGAGATTGAATTTCAGCTTTCATTCATTACTGTGTATAAATCATGCTCCTGTAATTTGTATGCTTTGCAAAACTCACTTCGCGTGTATTGCCTTACTTCCAGTATTGCCAACATGCGACGGTATTCAAAAGCCATTGAGCATTTCGATTTGTTTGTGTGTTTACGACTGAATACTGCCAGTTTTATTAAAGCCGGAGCAGCCGAATGCGTGACTGCACATCTCGTCCTCCGCCATGCATCCCTACCGTCTCGTGTTCTCTCTTCCAGCTGATTTTCCCGTGCGGAAAAGCCCCACAGCCCCGTCTGCATTCCTTTCCAATTAAGCCAGCATCATCTGATTCCAATTACTCTAATTATAGCAGCCTGGGTTGTGAGTGAGAGGGGCGAGAGAGGCAGCAAGCGAGACAGAGGAGCAAAGAAAGCGAGCAGAACATGGCGAGCCTTCACACTTTAGAGAGCAGAGAGCCAGGCAGCCTTAAGGTCACTCGAATGGCAACGGCAACAACAACAGTAACTAACAACAAAGAGTCCTTACAGCATCACAGCAACAGCTGCGAAGATTTCACAAACACTCATTGTAGCTGGTAATAGTGAAAACACATGATAGTGACTGACCGTGTAATCGCACCACACGGTCAGAACAAGGTCAGGCTAATGGAAGGACATGCTTGCTGCTAATCACTCTATGACACGATGGGCATTCATCCCCTCAGTTTGTCTTATACGAATACATCATATAAGAATCCCTCCGCCATCTCTGAAGCCATGTTTGACACCTGGAAACTCCCAAAGCAATCTGTGAAGACATTACACAGAACGACACCTCTCAGGCACTACTGACCTCATAATGCTGTGGGCCACGATGGTGGTTTTCACAGCCGAGTGCCCAGGAGTAGATGCCAGGGCGCCGGACTGCCCTGTTTTTAAAGACCCGTTTCTTTCTGACTTTTAACTCCCTTTGCGCCTCTTTGTGTCTCTATACCTTTTTTCTGCTCTCCTCTGCAAATACCATCTCTCCACCCTTTTCCTGATCGCCTGATTTGCATTTTCTTTTATTTGACACAAATGAAGTGTTTAAAAAAAGCCCATCTTTATATGCATATAAACAAGTGCAAACATATACTATATGCTTTCTCCTGTCATCATGCGAAGATGAAAGTTTCATTTGACAGCCGTGACATCAAACAGCGGGCCATGTTACGATGCAGATGCTGTTAAATTAAGAGCTCGTTAAGTGTTGCCGAGATAACAGACTGATGAGCCAAGATGGTTTGTGGAAGGGTTTCTAAAGAAGGCTAGTATTTTCTGCTTAATCTGGACGTGTTCATTGTGTAGTCATGTGCAATGGGCCTCAGCATTGCCTTCTTACGGCTCGCTGTTTGTTTTTATTTTGGTCTCGCGCGCTTGAGACCGAGGCTCTCGATCGTGTGACGGCTGCGGCGATAATGGCACTGACCACAATTATGTCGTGTAGAATGGCGCTGATAAAAGATGGAGTGTTTATGGAAATGCTCAGACCTGCGGGGAGACGTGTGACACTTAATTTTCTGGAGACACGAAGCTGTTGACATCAGATGCCTGATGTTTATATAAAGTTAGTCAGTTAGTCCCAGCTCGTGAGGACCTCTTCCTCCTTACAGGATGCTCCTCCTTGCCGCTTCCCGTCCTCTGTTTCTCCAGTCTTGAGCTCTCTCACTCCATTTGCTGTTTTGCGGACACTGATGTTCCTGTCTCTCCTGCCAAGACTCATGACATCTGTCTAGACGTTTTCATACTGCTGGCTTACAAAACAAACACTCCCTCTTTGGAATAACTAGGAGCAAATCCTCTTCCATTTTTATGTGTGTCCATGTCATCTGTATCCAAGTACGGAGTCTTTCCTTGTTGTTGTTATTTTCTGTGCCTTTACATCTTCATATAAAATACTCAGTTCGATGGGTGGAGTTACCAGCTTACCAAATTTAAGGTTGGTTAAAGTCACAAATTTCATGTATGACATCAGAATTTGTCACACAGCCTTGTGTTACCACTGAACTTTGGCGTGAACACTTATTATTTTTTTTATTTTTGCAGAAGTTATTATACCTGCTCACTTCATAGTTTCACCACCTGTAGTTCCCCCCCCCTCACTTCCTGCCCTCAGCGTGTTCCTCTCTCCCTCTCCAGGAAAAAGGAAGCTGTTAAAAAGAGACTTTTCCAAGTTTTTCATAGAAAGGGAATGATAAAGCCATTGAACTCAGTGGGACACCCAGGGTGGGTCGTTAGTTTGCTCCCACTGTATCATTAGTGTCCATAACAAACACATTATCTCCCACTGTACCTCCCTTCTTCCGGGGCATTTAGGGTGATAATTAGACTGTAACAAGCAGCGGTCCCTTCTATATAGGTCATCCACTGCTAATGATGCTCCGACTGAAATACACACCAAGGATTGGGTTTGGGTTTGGAAACTAACTATACTGTTTTTGATGGGTCAACAGAGGGAAATAAAAACATTTCCCCCGGTTTTTTTCTCTTTTTTTGTGCAGCAGCTTTTTTTTTAAAGCCTGGAACATGTCCATTTTATATTATTTTATCAATTCATTAAAAAAAAATAGCTATTAATGAATAAAATGTATGTACAAAATACTCAATTTCCCATTTCTCTCATTCCTGAGCATCCCTCCCTGTTTTCTCCTCTATATTCAATCATGAAGTTCAAACAGATTGTACTCTTTTTGACTCATTTTGCTCCCTTTATGTAATCACACCCTCTACTAGAGTACGTTTGCATGACAGATGGTTGAAATTAAACAAGTAAGTGATATTTATTCCCAGCGTTTTTGCAACTGGCCTCTAAATTGTATATGGATAAATGTTTTGGGCCAACTACTCAACACCCACAGGAGCTTTCAGGACTTTCCCATCAAAATCAATTGGCATTAATATGGAATTGGTGCCGTCTTTGCATCTCCAGTCTTTGGTAATGCTGCAAGATTTTACAATCTTGCTCATTCATCCAAGAGTAGTCTGCAAACCCCGTCATAATTATTTCGAAATTGATTAATAAGGTTTGGCCAGAGAGGCAATAAATACATTTCTAGATATAATTATATACAACTTAATCTTAGTTTTGATTAATCCTTTATCTCTGTTAATAAGTCTTAAATAACATGTTGAAATGTAAAGTCACTGCCTAGGAAAAAAAAAAGTATTAAAACAGGAATAATGAGTAAATCATAGCAGCTTTCAGGACCCTGGGTTGTGGGTCTGTAATGTAAGTAATACTCCAGATCAGTGTTTTGTAATTGAAAATCATTGCATCAGCTCCATGACTGAACCTGACTGATGTCACATAAATGTTGATTTGTTCTGAGTGGCTTTCTTGGCACAACACTTCCATTATTGCTTTTTTATTACTTTTGTTGTTGCTGTTTTCCATTGAGAAATAATTCTTTAATATATATTTCAATATTTCTGTGGCTCTCGCCTTCACTGTGTTTTCATTTCTTTGTACAGATGTGACAGAGCTAAGGCGAAGTATTTCTGCTACAGTTAGACGTATGATGCTCACATCGCCGTGTAGTTTCACATAGCAGCCTTAGTGTTCCCCGGTGAGTAGTGGCACATTAAGGAATAACAAATGAGTCCATGACCCAGGGTAGTAATTCAGGGTGTGTTTGTGGAGTAGGCAAACAGCGTATGCTATTTGCTTTGCAGTAGATTCATAAGTGAAAATTGCATTGTGCCTCCATTTGGAGAGCAGGTGATGGAGTGTGGAGGGAAACGTAGAGATTGTCACTCTCCTGCTTTCTGATGATGCTATACCACTCTCCTGAAAGGCTAACACATCCGAGCTGTCATCTTAACACTGAATCTGACTTGTCAACATATTGCATGTGCCGTTTTTTTTAAACCAGAGGGGAAAAGAGCCGCGTGCACTTCTGCGCGAGCGCTTTGTGTTTGTGGGCTGAAGAGAAAGTCATCGATACGTGTTAAAGCGCATTCGTGTGACCGTGCATTCCTCACAGTCTGTAAGTTTCGACCCTCTAAAAGAGCTAGTCTGGACAACTCATTGCTCACACAGACGTGTGCAGCCTGTTGAAGTCGCTTAAGATCCACTACCACGGCTCATTTCACTCATGTACCGTGGAGTTAACATATATGACAATTTTATGATGCGGTAAACCCCGTCACGGGCAGCTCTGAGGAACACACACCATGAGAGCGGCGTGCGACGAATGAGAGAGCCCCTTTGAAGTGGGGAGGAGGCTGCGGCGTGTTAGAGACACGTGGGATTATTAAGTGTTTAAGTGTGAAGGTCAGCGTGGAATGTTGCTGTGATCTTGGGAACCCAGAGGTGTGGCTTTGCAGCATTTATTTATTTAATTTTATTTTTTGGTTTCGTGCTCCCCCGCGTGCTCTGACAGCCCAGGACAGTATTTGCTCATTGCGGTCATCCACAGAAGCAGTGTCTTTGTGGAGTTATTAAGAATGTTTCACTGCAGACAAGCCCCTGCGGTGGATCTATGACATACATGAAAGTTGGTTATAATTACACTGTCAATGCTTATGCTCGATTTCTTTCTCCTGTTTTCCACTACATTTGGTTCTTTAATGGCAAAAGCAGATTATTTCCAGGCATTTATCTGCTACATTTACTTGTCATTGCTAACTTTTTGATTATCTTCACTGCTTTTTTTTTGTTCATTGCTTCAGCTTTTGTGAACATAGATGAGTTACAGATCAGACTCACATTCATGTATTTGGTCATTTTTCGACTTATTCCCCAAATTATTCCCTTAATTCCCGTTTTTTCACATAAGCCGTGCTGTTCTTGTTCATACTTGACTGCAGAGCTTTCCTTTGTGCCACACAAACCCCTGTTTTGGAAGCACTCATCTGGATCACATTTGGCTGTACGGAGAGCTTCTCCAACTTTGTGGCTGTCCTGCCCCGCTGACCAAATTATCTCTGGCTCTTTACACTCCCAAAAAACAAAACGAATGGTTTTAAAATCACAGATCTTTCTATTTTGTCTTTAAAATTATTTGTCTTAATTTGTTCAAGCATTTTAAATTCGCTTGAGAATATAAACGATTCCTCTTCACATTTGATAGTGAAAAGGCTGAATGGCATTGCTGAGTGTGAGGTGGCTAATTGCCAAAAATAATCTACCTGTATTTAAAAGTAGGAAGCCAACAGCTGTTAAATGCTCGTCCACCTCGCCTCTTAATGAAATCACTGCACCCAAACAAAAGAGAGAAGAATTTTCTTTTCAAGCAGCTTTTCTGTTTCAGCCCTGAGTAAATCATCAAGAGATTGAAAGGAAACTGTGAATTAATTCAAAAGGTTAAAAATGTGGAAAAGGTAGTGATGATAATAGACAAACGAGACTGGGGAGAGAATAACGTGAAAAGATACACCGCTTGTGCGAACATACGACCTCGCGCATGTCGAGAAAATCAAACGGTTTACCCTTTTTGCTTTTTTTTTTTTGCTTTTGCCACACACCTCCACACTTACACACACTCTTATACCTTTTCCTCATTCGACTGAAAAACCAAGAACCTTCAGCGCCGCTCGCCGCCTCCACATGATGTCAGCCAGGAGGAATTCAATCTCAGAAATGATATCATGAATGATGCATAAGACGGAAAAATGCATTTACCATGGCCACAACACAATGAGCTGTTGTTGCAAACACCGTAATGGAAAAATACGAAGGTTACGGTGATGAAAATATATTACGAAACCGGAAAGGCATTTGTGAATGTTGCTGAGGGAGCACGACCGAGGACATAACCGCAGCTTATAGGGAAAATCCTCAATATTTCTACAAAGAAGGGGCGAATTTGTCATGAAGTCTTGAGGGAACAGAGCAAAAAAAAAAAAAGAAAAAAGTAACTTTGCATGTATGTGTGCCTGCTCACTTACGTGTGCATGAGTTTTGTCTCCTTTTGGCGGAGGGTAAGGCCCAACGTGCCCGTCTTCCATGTTAATAATGGATTTTTGATATGAGCTCCACATGAAATTTTAATCTCTGGAATATTAGCTCACCGAGGGAGATACAAAATCAAATCAGGGGGTCGTGATTAAGCGGGTGAAGCGCATATCGACCCATTTAAATTCACATTAACCCAGCATCAAAATGTATGAGCCATGACATTGATGGCAGGCGTAATTTAGTGGTGTTATGGCTGTTTTGCAAAGTAAAGGTTTGATCTCTCGACCACACATCTGCAAAGCAGATAAAACCCTTCAAGCTTTTGTTGTCGCCGTGTTGATGAGCAAAAATAGTTATGGGCAGACTCCAAAACTGTAATGCGGTTATGAGGCAGACGACCCTTTGTAGACTTTGTTTTAACAAACCAATAAATGTTTCTAATAGTATTGCTAAAAAGAATGCAAGTGAGTGCAGTGCAGTGCTTTTGATTGGCAGTTTATTTGAGTGTGAAATGGTGCTGATCGTGTAGTCCTGTTATATACACTTTTATTTTTAACTAAAAACATATTTGTAGAGGCATCTGCGCTGCCCCAGTGCAAAACAGTCATTCCCCTGCCTCTTATCAAAGGAAGTGTGTCTCATACTGTGAAGGCCAGCTGACTAAAATAGGATGAGAATCAATGTGAGCATTGACAAGGTTATGTGTACAATCCTGTTTGCTAGGCATTTGTTTTCCTCTAATTGACAAAGGATCATATACGAAAAAATCTTGTAAACAAGCTCCCCCTTATTGGGTAGAGCGGGAAGGACATCCAGCAGACGCTAATGAAGGACATCCAGCAGACGCCCAGGTAACGTCCTGGATATCAGCGCAGCAGTCATTTTAGAAAAAAATTATTTATTTATTTTTTCAACCATGACGCAGCATCTTCAATGAAAGGTTGTCACTGAATGTCAAATTGTTTCCTGGGAAATCATACTTGATGTACGAGGAGACTTAGTGGACTGGATGCCTGGAAATATAAGAGGATAAAACTGGTGATTCCTTTTTTTTTTTCAATAATAATAATTCCGGATTTTTGAAGGTATTTTAAAGTTTTTCTTTGGACATATTCACTGATTTTTTTTAGTCCACTCATGGTACCTAACATTGAAATCTGAATCATTCAAGCACAAAAAGGCGCCTAACTCAAGGGGTCCACCAGAGTTGTGTTTGCAAAGAACCAGTTTTATATTGTAGGCACATACTAGCAGCCTGATGCAAGAACAGAGCATTTGCTCAAGTTTGATTAGTTGAATCTATAAAAACAACAAATATAACACATTTTGACAGGCATAACTGGCAACACGCATGTTGAATTCAAATTTGTAATTTTTGGTTTAAATAGTCTTTAATATCTATATATCTATACAATATATCTATCTACTCTCTCTATCTATATATCTATCTCTCTCTATATATATACTGACTATTTTACTGTCATATAAAGTTTAGGGTTAAAAACATGCTGCTTTATAGTGATACTCTCCATTTGGGGAAATACAAGGGTGTTTAGATAGTAAGGTATAAAGACTATAACAGATTGTTGGTTTCAGATGTTTTCATGGGATTATTTGACATCAAGAAACATAAAGAAAAGTACAACATTACACTTTAACTTCTCAGTAATTTGGATTCATTTTGTATGTTATGTTAGCAAGCTAGTGAATTTGACCTTTTAATGGTTGCACTTGTTTGCATTGGTGCAGTAAGTAGCACATAGGAGGATGTACCAAAAGCCCCTTCTGTGCCACAGCGCTCGCTAAGCCTTATGTTGGATGAATATTTTACCAGCTACGCCAGCAGAGAGCAGATCGGGTTGAGAGAATGAGTAAAACAAAGTCCCACCACACTGTGTTAGCATTCTCAAAGGCTCAATAATGTATCACCCACTTTTGTTCCCTTACGCAGCATCTATCATCTCAGAATAATGCAGAGTAGCTGGAAAGCCATTTTCCATAAGCAGTAATAGGACAAAGATTGACAGTGTGTGTGTGTGTGTGTTTGTGTGCTTGTGTCTAAAAATCCCATGTAGGCTCATGCATAAATGTGTGTGTGTGTGTGTGACTTTGCGCTTATGAGATGCAGAGCTGTGCAGGAGCATTGTGTGTAATTATGTGAGTGAATGAGTGTAGGTCTTAAAACCAAACTAAACACCTCGGTGCCTCTGGGTACTAGGACACACTTAGTTGTCATTGGCTTGGATTGCACTCATGGGAAGAATTCTGTGGCTGAATAATGTGATGTATTAAGGTGTGCTCTGCAGCAACGTATGGTAATTTGTAAGATTTTTATTTAATCAGGTAACATTGTATCCCAGCCAAATGGAACACCGCATGAGCAAGGTGAACCTCTAATCTTTTGCCCCTGAGCTTCATATTCTGCTCCTTTTTATATCATTTTCATCTAGTAAAAATCATAATCTTAAAAAAACAACTTTGTGCCCTGCTCCAAACTTCAAATTACTTTTTGCCGTGACAATGATATAGAGAGGTTAATTAATGGGCATTTTCTTAGCCACAATCTGTTAGTGAGTGGATAATCCCGTTGCAGCCACTAAGACTGATCAATCATGCGTATCCTTATGCGAAAAAAGAAAGTAATTGATCAGACTGGTAGCTTACAGTGAGCATGATTACAGCTTAGGGAAGCAGAAAGTCAGCAGAGAAGAGGAAGGAGAGGGAAATAATCTTTTGGCATGTAAAGATCAAATATCTTTGGTCCAACGTATGCAGCACTCTACACATGTACCAAGCATTATAGTGAGAGCTCTTTTTTTTTAGATGCACCGACAACTTTAAATAGTGTTTTCACATTTCAAAATTCTGCTGTTCAGTTGTCAAACTGTAATTTCGACCCTGTGGCCTGGGATCGGGGTCCTAACCATCCCAGTATTGTGCAGTAGTGTTGAGGCTCCCCTCATTTCTCGTTCTAGCATAAAAAAGTCGTCTAACTAAAGCAATGAACCAGTGTTGTGTTTACACTTAACAGAAAATTTGATAAAATCACATTTTAAATTGTATCTTTAGGCATTTTATGCGTTTTCGCAACAAGCTGCTAGTAACAATTTGTTCCTATTTTGTTAGTTGAATCTACAAAAAAATGCCAAAGATAACACAGTTTAACAGACATAAAATAGTAAACTAGTAACCGAAATGGTGTCAGTGGAAAGACGACTGTCGAGAAATAATTTTTAAAGAAAAGAAATGGGGAGAAAAGGCTGAAGTATGCCATATTACACAAAAACTGAACCAAAAACAAAAGGTCTTATGGATTGATGAACGATGCCGAATGCACATTTAAAAATGTTTCTTTAATGCAGGTCATGAAAAGGTGAAATAGTAATGTTACGTAGCACGGTGGAGGCTCTGTCATGATTTGGGACTGCATCTCAGCCTGTCGTGTTTGGGATCTATTCAAAATTGATGCAATTACAGAATTAAGAAATTTGTAAAAGCATCTGATTGGCTTCATTTTTCAGCATGACAGTGATCCCAAACACATTGCCAACGCAATAAAAGCATACCTGGATAGAAAAACACACAGCGGAATAATATCAGTCATGGATTGGACTCCCAAGAGCCCCGACCTCAACATTTCTGAAGCAGCGTGGGATCATCTTGACACGCAGCCAAAATCCAGAGAAAAGATTTGAATGTCCTTCAAGAAGCCCGGAGAAATATTCCTGAAGACTACTTAAAGACATTACAAGAAGGCTTCCCTATGAGAGTCAAGGCTATGTTAAAGAAAAATCCAATGGTTTTAGTACAGGAAATGTGAAAGAAATGCGCGGTGGCTTAAGACTTTTGGACAATATTGTTTGTTTGCCTACATTTGAAGTGAATCCAATGAGTTTAATGGAGTGAGGTATAAAGAAGTTAAAATGCAGAAGTGACATTACTCGTAGCAAATCCATAGAAAGTAAAAGCAGAGATAGAGGAATGAGTATCTGGAAGAAAAAGATTGAGTCTTTTTTTTTTTTTTTTTAACCACCTGTCACATGATTTGCTGTGCCATATTCCTGCTCCGTCTGCTGTAGACAAAGCTTTAATGGGATACTCCCACTCACACTGAAATGCATCCAAAACACTAAAAAGAGTTGATGTATCTCTAGATTACAAACAACATCATCTGATGTGCGATGAAATGCAGATGATGGTGTTACTAATGGGTTACTGATGTTCTACTAATTATTACATCTGCTCACTTATTCTTGGATATAGTTGCATACAGGAGTCTGAATTAATTCTTCTGTGATTCTCATTTCCCTCCATTAAAGTCTTAGAAATAAGCTAATCATTCATGTTTTAAACCAATCATATGTGCTGTCTTCTTAATCTTTTTTTTTTATTTTGTTTTACTTAATTTTTTCTTCCACCGCTGATAACAAGTATGTTTGGATGTATTTCAAAACAACAACAAAAACACAAACACTTTGAGACCTATAATAAAAAAAAAAGAAAGAAAGTAAGGACTCGGTGCGTGGGTGGGTGTACCCGTCATTATATGCAGTGTTAAGCGAGGAGATTGGTGTTGTTTTGTTTTGTTTTTGCTGCTTTCTTAATCACAATCAAGCCTACAGGTGCACATGCCAAAGTGATTACAGCAGTGCTGCCCACTAAGCCGATTCAGTCATGAATTAGAACAAAGATGTTATCTGTAAGAGAAATAATAAAGTGGTTTTAATACAGCTGCTCGAGAACTGGCAACTATATGCCTGCATAGTATGATTGCAGTCTTTAGCTTAAACCTCTGCTAGTACCCATTTACAGCAGAGTTATTAAAGCCATGTTTAAGTGACAGGTGTTTCAGGCTGTTTGTTCACACTTAATGTGGTAATTGGATTGCATAGGCCGACCTGAGTGATGGCACTAATCCTTTGCCTCGTAGCCCTTCACAGGCCTTTGTTTCCAACAGAAGGTTTGAATCAGAAATATGGATTTCATCAGTCCTTCAATGAGCAGCCGAAGGACCTGATGCATTACCAGCTTGTGCTCTTGTTATCTTCTTCTTTTTTTCTCTTTTTTTTTGGCACTGTAACATGCTGTTCTGTGATTAAGCCCGTCTACGTTGGAGGCATTTATGCATATTTTGAAATGTAAGGTGCGTTTGCATATGTCCGCTTGTTTGTAAAGATGCGTATCGGATCGAGCGAAACACTTCCTGCCTGCAAAGTTTCGCCATCTGTCTATGGAATCGCACTTTGATAAATACATGTAGCCATTGTAGAGGCCAAACTTTGAACCTGATGGGTTTTTTGTTTTTTTTTTCTTGATGAGAAAACGTTCAGTGTGACTTAGATTAGTAGCTGCTATTTGTTTGATTGCCAAAAATAAACAAGTAAGTTTTAATTCTCACATCAGAGGCTGACCATGAAACCTTCTGTACACTTGCAGCCCGGCTCTGCTAACAGACGTAGCTGCTTTAAATGACTGCAGCAGCAGTGAAAGACTGCGATAGGGATATAAAGTCTTGCATGCGGACCGGATTTGAAGTCCGGTGTCACAGAGGGTCTTCATAATAGACAGAATGACTTCAGAGTATCGAGGAAGCGTTTGACAAAAGCCTGTACAAAATGAAGTAAAATGATCCAAACCATCCACTTGAGAGTAGAAACAGGCAATGTTGGGAAGCACTCATCAAAGTGCAGCAAGCTGCCCAGCTGACTTTGCTTGTAGTTGTCTGACCAGCTGACTAGCCAGCTGACAGAATGATAGGCCCTTTGTAGTGTAGCTACCGTTTTGTCTCTGAATTCTCCAGCTCTTCGCAAATTAAACTCGAATCTTTTGAAGTGAGTTGATGTGCTCATAGGCTTCTTCTCTCTCTAACTCCCCATTCTGCTCCTTCCTTCTTCTTGGTTGGCCAGCTTGTCTTTTGAATGCATTCTGCAGACTCAGGCTCCCATAGCAAGATCTGAGTACAGAGCCTCAACCTATATACAAGAGAACAGGAACACTCCCTCTGGCATCTGCAAACTTGTCAGCCACACATCCGCACAACAGCAGAAACACAACAACTATTGCTTCCTTGCAGTTTTCTCCAACCAGTCAACACATAAACCATTGTCTCTGGCTTTAATTGTGTTCCTTCCGGCTGCTGGTTAGTCACACAACAAGCCAGAGTGGCATACCTGAGGGAAGTGAATTGTGTGTTTGTTGTAGCAAGGACTGACAACCTTATACACACGTATACCCAAGCACACATATGCTTGTAGAGTGTGTATCCAAGCTCAGAGGAGCATCCAAAAAGCCCTATAGTACCAATTATACATACAGCTCTTTACTCTTGAGCAAGAAGAATGGATAGAGGACGACAGGAGAGGCGAAATGAAGCAAGGACAGACAAGCAAGGAAGGTTTGGTGTACAAAGTTTGGAAACTTTCATTACTGAAAGAGAAAAGGAGGAAGGTTAGTAAAGGGGAAAAGAATGAAAACATGTGGGTGCAAGGTAAATCAGGAGGAGAAAGGATTGCTGGCAAGAGACCGAGGGCGACTCCCAGTCTCAACATGGCATTAGATGCGGTGCCCCGAGTCAAGTCACATATCTATCTTTCTAACTTTTAACAGTTAAACGGATACAGCCCTGAGAGCCCTATAGGCAGAACGAGAGACTTCTAACGCCAGACGTTTCTTCTCCCTCCAGCGTTGTCAAAAGGCAACAAGGGCTTCCTTTAATGTGCCATATCTGCCTGTCGTGTCAGCTGCCTCCATCTCTCTTTCTCATCAGCTCTCCGTACCCTTTCATTCCTTAACCTTTCGCACGTGATCTGCAACTCCTATTTTCCGTTTAACCCAGATCCTCGCCTTCTTTTCTCTTCCTGTCTAATACTCTCCCTTCCACGTAGCATGGTAATGTTCTCAGAAATTACAGTGAGGTAAACAGAGCAGGGTGTCGAAATGAAATAACTGCTACAGGGCTGTCAGCTCTAGCGAGGGGCCCATCCGTCAGCAGGAAATGACATGTCGTACCCCCCACCGCATTTCCCCCCGTTCCCCCCCCTGTCCC